>QNUK01000884.1:0-194695 GCA_013621035.1 Clarias magur | reverse complement strand
TGTGTGTGTGTGTGTGTGTGTGTGTGTGTGTGTGTGTGTGTGTGTGTGTGTGCGCACCTCAACTTCACTCCTGTTCTTGAATTAGATTTTACTTCTTTGTTTTGTTATCTGGTAAAATTTAATAGGTTAAATGAGGTTTACTCTGTGTGTCTGTATGCGTTTATCTATGTGCATGCGCTCACACACGCACGTGTGTGTGTGTGTGTGTGTGTGTGTGTGTGTGTGGCAACAATTCATAAAAGTCTAATCAATTAGGAATCTGCGTAGACAGTATTGTTTGTCATTGTTTATATATTAAAGTGTTTATGATGGTCATTTGTAAACAAGGATTATATTTGTTGTAGAATAAGTGCATTTAGTATTTTAGTATAAATATACCTACAGTATTAGTATACCTTATTAAATAAGGTTTAATCTGTTTGTGTGATTTTGACCACACTTTATTTTAAAAAACATCTATTGAATTTCACATATTTTTCATAGTTTATGCTCAGTCGGATTATTGGCTTTATCCATCATTTACTGCAAAACTATAACTATTATGGACTTAGTGGCCCCTTTATGCAGCTGTATGGAGAATATTAATATAAATATGAAGAGCAACATTTACTATTATACAACAATTATCATCCATGAATTTGCTTATACTAAAGAAGATTTGTGTGTGTGTGTGTGTGTGTGTGTGTGTGTGTTTGTGTGTGTGGGCGCGGTTGTGCGTGTGTTAAAAGGAATATTTATAATTGGCAAAAAGAAAAGTGGCCCTTTTAAGAGAAGTCACAGTGACAGTCATGTTAGTTGATTAAACAGGTTTACACCGTAAACTGTTCCTTGAGTGGCACATAAGCCCATAATAATAATAATTATTATTATTATATTATTATTATTAAGTATGATATAAAGAAACCTGCAAATATGAACGGTAGTAACAACCACATTGTGCTAACAAATGTTACAGAAATTATGTAGGTAATGCACAGTAAGATTAGAAAGAAATCCCCCTAAAAGTTTGTGATACCAACTGCAATATGATATAGTGAATATTACTGTGTATATCAGGTATTCAGTTCTTATTATGGCCAGTTTAAAAAAGACTACATGGTATACGAAATCTATAATAGTATATAAGAAATAGTAATAATATAATAAATATATTAGTAATAATAATAGTAATACTAATAGTTTGTAGTGTGTGTGTGTGTGTACCTGAGGTTGCAGTTCCCATCTGCCTTGTCATCTTCCCAGTCTCAGAAATGTCTTCTTTTATATTGATATCTTTGTACGAGTCCCTTGAGGCAGCTGATTTCTCTGTGCAGCCTTCAGTCTGTGACAGCTCTCAGAGTGACTTTCTGCAGGAGCTCTAGTTAAAAATATACATCTGTGCTCTGTCTTCATGATAGGAAGTGAAGTTGAGAACAATCTAGACACAACTCTACACAGATCAGGCACAGAGATACGCTTCTGAAAGTTGTGTGGTTTACACACCTCAACTTCCTGTACTAAAAACAGAGCATATACAGTGCCTTGCAAAAGTCTTACTATCCCTTGAACTTTTCCACATTTTGTCAGGTTACAACCACAAATGTAAAAGTATTTTATTAGGACTTATGTTTGAGTGAGATGTGAAGATGAGTAGTAATAATTGTTAAAAAAAAATAGAATTTCACCAGATTAGCTGACTTAAAGAACAAGAAGAATTAAGCAGAGTTAAGGCAACAAACCTTGAGACACAATCGATTTGTGTATAAAGACATGAAATACACACGTGTGCAGGAAGCTGTTGCAATACCTCTCAGTCCTATATGTGGTTAGTGAGAAGGGGCTGTTATGTATATGTTCCATGAATTATACACTGCCCAGCCAAAAATAAATAAACAGATACATAAATAAATAAAAAGTCTCAGACATTTTCACACACTCTAATATTTTGTTGATTACGGCATGCATTCACTATGACGTCATTTTAATAAACCCATGCAATCACTCCAATATCTTGCATTGAAGATGGGAATGTCGGACTGCACAAAGCCTTCTCCAGCACATCACAAAGTTTCTCTATGAGGTTAAGCCCCGGACTCTATGGTGGCCAAACCATGTGTGAAAATGATGTCTCATACTCCATAAAACATTCTTCTACAATTTGAGCTCGATGAATCCTATCATCATCATCATCATCATCATGAAATGTGCCAACAGGGGAAAAAAAAAAAAAACACATTGATGGAAAAATCATTCAACCTAGACCTGACCAACAGAAGCAACCCCAGTTCATAACGATGCCCCCACAAATGTACAGTAAGCACTAGGCATGATGAGTACATGACTTAACCGGTCTCTCTTCTTACCTTCACATTGTCCATGTGGCAGTGCCACTATTAAACATATCTATGAGTTCTATTGTTGTCTTTCTTTCTCACATTTATTCTTTAAAGATGGTTGTTCACCACCATCCTTTCTGGTTTTAATAATGCTTTGGATGGTTCTTAACCCAATTTTAGTAGTTTTAGCAATACACTTACATAGTTGTTTTCTTTGCTTAATACAGGACAATAATTTGACCCTTCTGAAACAGAGAAAAATCTTTGCCACTACCACTGAATATGTCTTCTGACATGGATGTTTAAGAAATGAGAATTTACTCACTGAATCAGTTAGGGTTAATTCAGTCAGGTTGATTTATCCATGCACAGTTTTCTTGCAACATCATGCAATATACATACTGTACAATACAATAAATATACAATATGTTGTTCATTTTGGCTGCTCCAATTAAAGGGTAGTCACAGCTGAAACTCTGATCTGTACATTTGCCTTGGCACAAGAATGTCCTTCCTGATCATGTTTGCAGTTTTTTGCACTCTACTGTTTGCACCAAGATCCAGGTCCCACTTCACATACATTCCATTGTATATATTGGTATATTTATTATATTTTAGTGTAATTACCTTGCGTTTATTCTTTTCTTTAATTTTACATTTATTATTGCTGCTGGTCCCTACAGCTACATCTATATCTAGGCATTTGGCAGACGCCCTTATTAAGAGCGACTTACATTTTATCTCATTATACATCTGAGCAGTTAAGGGCCTTGCTCAAGGGCCCAAGAGGGACAACTTGGTGGCGGTGGTGACTACCTGGGACCTTCCAAACCGTAGTCCAATGCCTTAACCACTGAGCTACCTGATCCCTGAGAGCTACCAAACAAATTTTGTTGTATCACTTCAATGATAATAAAGTTTCTTTATCTTATCGCAACCCATTTTTTTTTTACCTGGGCTTGGGACAGGCACTAGGGATGCCTCCATCCGGTTGCTGTGATTGCAACAGTGCCTAGGAACCTATCCCGGGCCTTCCACATTCAAGAAAAGAAGCTTTCAACTGAGCCAGGCTGAAAGGTCCCAGAAGCAGATGCACCACATGAGAAAGAAAGTCACTTACTTTAATAGTAAATTCACAAGTCAGAAAGCTTAGTGTAAGCAATGTTTAGTCCAAGACATCAAGATTAAGTAAACACACAACCAATTAATAAAGACTTAAAACTCGGGAAGGATCTCTAAGCGTGCATCCAAAGCTCCTGTTGTCATCACACACCAACCCAAAGCCCCGCCATGGTCACGTTCCTTCGGTGTTCCCAACCGCCCCTTACATTGCACCACCTCTTTTCTCTGCACACCTGGACGCTATCAGTAATTATCTCCTACCTATTTAAACCATGTTCTGACACCGCCAAGTTGCCAGATTATTGAGTGCCTCACTAGCCCAATATTCAGGGGCGGCTCTAGAGGGGTGGCACTCCCCCAGAAATATGATTCCCCCCCCCTGTTGCCCCCTCAATATCATTTAGCAAATGTACTGTCAGCCTGACAATGCCAAATGTCATTGAATCAGAGTGGTGCCAATGCCTTGTACGCTTAGAGCGCTTTCACTCACTCACTGGCTTAGAGCGCCGTCACTCACTCACTCACTCATTGGCTTAGAGCGCCGTCACTCACTCATTGGCTTAGAGCGCCGTCACTCACTCCTTGATTTGTGAAGGTGAATCACAGTTCTGCGATTTTCAAAATGGAGGAGAAAGATGTAAACCATGACACATCACTGTATATGGTGTGTATACAGTCACTTTTTTTTAAAATATCATCCTGATAGAATCTTTGTCTGATTATCCCCCCCCGACTGGTTTATGGTCCCGCCTGTGCCCCCCGACTTACTCCTAGCATCGCCCCTACCAATATTCTATACCAATATATATAGCAATCTAATAGTAGGCAGGATAGCCACGAGTTTAGTCTAAGAACTTCCTTACACAAAGAGCTAGGATCTACAATAATAATTCCGCATTGTAGCAACACACACTCAATCAGAAAAGCAACCCGAATCGGTGAGTACGCACTGAAAAGTCGACGAAGTGTCGGAAAAGGCATGGGTGAACTCAATGACTGAGCGATGTAAAGCGCCATTTTATCTCCTTTTATGCTTCCTGAATTGCGACTGTACTACTTCCGGGTCCTCGTTCCGGTCATGTTACAAGTGTGCATGACAGTACTACCCTGTCCAGGACCAACCATGGGTGACGTCGTGAAGGGTTTGAGTTGTGAAGTGTGGAATACCCGCAGGCAGCTGGAGCCGGTAGGTGACAGGATTGACACGGAAGGTGATGCGATAGTGGCCGATGAATCTGGGTGAGAGTTTCTTGGATGTTGGCACAACAAATGGCTTCCTTGCCTTGAATCCATGACCATCGACACCTTCGGGGTTGTGGAGGTTGTGAGAAAGTTCCGCCCAAATGAGGTAGCAAGCCCAGGTGCGCTGGTGGTCGGCAATGAAACATCTCAGGTAGCGCTCCAGTTGTTGGTTGGTTCGTTCCGTCTGACCGTTAGTCTGGGGGTGGTAACCTGAGGAGAGACTGCAGATAGAATTGATCAGACGGCAGAAGGCCTTCCAGAACTGGAGCCTCCTGTCCAAGACGATGTCCTTTGAGAACCCATGCAGATGGACTACATGCTCTAATATCAGCTCAGCTGTCCTTTTAGCTGATGGGAGTCCGATGAGGGCCACCAGGTGCACAGCTTTGGAGAACCGATCTACCATGGTCAGGATGACGTTTTTTCCCTCGGAGACTGGCAGTGCATCCAGGGTCGACGGGGAACAGGGAGTGGTTGGAGTTCCCCTGGTGTTGGTTGATTAGTGTTCTTGGCCCTGGCACACACTGGGCACGCTCAGACGAACTCCTCGATGTCCTTGGTCAATGATGGCCACCAGAAAGCGCGCTGGAGTTTAGTTGAAAGTAAAAGTAAAGTAAAGCCTTTATTTTGTCACATATACATTACAGCACAGTGAAATTCCTTCTTCGCATATCCCAGCATAACTTGGGTCAGAGCGCAGGGTCAGCCATGGTACAGCGCCCCTGGAGCAGTTAGGGTTAAGGGCCTTGATCTTCCGATCAGTAACTCAGTGCTTTAGCCCTCTGAGTCACCACTGCCCTAAGTGATGAGATAATGGGCGAGTCAGTGCGGTTAAAGGTGCTTCAACTGAACTGTAGTCCTGGATAAAGCGATGATAGAAGTTAGCAAACCCGAGAAACCGGTGAAGTTGTTTTAGAGTCTTGAGTAGGGCCCAATGACGTACAACTTCCAGCTTCTGCGGGTCCATGGCCACACCCTGGGGCGAGATGACAAAGCCCAGGAACGTGGTGGAGCGCTTGTGAAAAGTGCACTTCTCCAACTTACAGTACAGCTGGTGGGTGAGCAATTTCTTAAGGATCGTTCTGACGTGTTGGATGTGTTCTTCGGCGGTGCATGAGTAGATCAGAAAGTTGTCTAGGTAGACGAATACCCATTGGCCTAACATGTCTCTGAGAACATCAGTAATGAAATGTTGGAAAGCAGCTGGAGCATTACATTGTCCGGAGGGGATGACCAGGCTTTCGTAGTGTTTAGTAGGGGTGATGAAGGCTGTCTTCCACTCATCTCCCTTTCTGATACACACCAAGTTGTAGGCGCTCCGGAGGTCCAACTTTGTGAAAATTGTGGCACCAGAGAGGGCGGTTAGGGCTGAGTTGGTAAGAGGCAGCAAGTGTCGTTTTTTTATGGTGATGTTATTGAGCCCCCAATAGTCGACACAAGGACGTAATTCGCCGGAATTTTTCTTTTTACAAAGAAAAATCCCGCAGCGGCGGGCGAGGAGGAGGGTCGGATGGTGCCTTGGCGGAGAGCGGAGGATACATACTCCTCCAACGCCCGGGACTCGGTGGTAGAGAGAGAGAGTACAGAACCTGGCTGAAGCTCGATAGCCAGATCGTAGGGGCGATGAGGAGGAAGGTGAGTGGCGCGTCTCTTGCAGAAGACTTCAGCCAGGTCCCAATAAGCAGCGGGGATGGTGTTGGTGTTGACATCAGAGGCCTCGGACGCTGTAGAGCACGTCCCAGCCAGAGCGTCCCAGAGTTCGAGGCAGGTCGGCCCCCATTGTAGGATCCGGTTTTGAGACCAAGAGATGAGAGGATCATGTTGTAGAAGACAGGGTTGTCCGAGGATGATGGGTGGAGATGAGAGTGTGACGGCGACAGTGGCAAGGAAAAACTCCCTGAGATGGCAATAGGAAGAAACCTTGAGAGGACCCAGACTCAACAGGGAACCCATCCTCATCTGGGTGATAACAGATAACAGAAATTATATAACATCATGTGTATTATGCAGATGAAAGTTCGATATAACAGAAGTTAATTTAAATTAACACAAAGTCCAGTTCAGCTCAGGGATGAGTCAGCAGGCCATTAGCGTGGTTGCCATTCAGGATAGATGTACTGGAGTATCAGGTAAAGAAATTAATTATGTGTATGCCAGATTAAAGAGATGCGTCTTGAGTCTACTTTGAAATTGGGAAACTGTGTCTGAGCCCGAACACGGTCAGGAAGGCTATTCCAAAGTTTTGGAGCTAAATATCAAAAAGCCCTACCTCCTTTTGTAGATTTTGATATTCTGGGAACTACCAGTAGTCAAGAGTTTTCTGATCTTAAGGAGCGTGGTGGATTGTAACGTATCAGAAGACTGGTTAGGAATGTGGGAGCTAGACCGTTTAGAGCCTTGTACGTAAGTAATGCTATTTTGGAATTAATTCTAAACTGAACAGGTAGCCAGTGCAAGGATGATAATATTGGGGTTATATGATCATATTTTCTGGATCTAGTGAGAACCCTGGCGGCTACATTTTGGACTAACTGTAGCTTGTTAATTGAGGATGCAGGACAGCCCCCCAGTAATGCATTACAGTAGTCCAGTCTGGAGGTCATGAATGCATGAACCAGCTTTTCTGCATCAGATACAGATAAAATGTTCCTAAGCTTGGCAATTTCTAAGGTGGAAAAAGGCTGTTTTTGTGATGTTGGAGATATGATTTTCAAAGGATAAATTACTGTCTAATATCACACCCAGGTCTTTCACTGTCGAGCTGGTGGTAACAGTACATCCTTCTAAACGCAGGCTGAATTGTGAGAGCTGGTATGTACTGGTTTTTGGGCCAATAAGTAATATCTCTGTCTTATCTGAATTTAGTAAAAGAAAATTATCGGTCATCCAATCTTTTATTTCTTGAATACAATCAGTTAGTCTAGACAATTTGGGTATTTCATCTGGTTTTGTGGAAATGTATAACTGAGTATCATCAGCATAACAATGGAAACTAATCCCATGTCTTCTGATGATGTTACCCAAGGGAAGCATGTATATTGAGAACAACAGAGGTCCTAAAACTGACCCTTGTGGCACCCCATATTTCACTGGCATTACACCAGACTGTTCTCCATTCAGATCTACAAAATGGAATCGATCAGACAGGTAGGATCTAAACCATTTTAACGCCTGTCCCTGAATACCAATGTGATTTTGTAAGCGATCTATGAGAATATCATGATCTATAGTGTCGAATGCAGCACTAAGATCAAGTAAGACAAGAATTGAGATGCAGCCTTGGTCTGAAGCTAAAAACAAGTCATTTGCAATTTTAACTAGTGCAGTTTGTGTACTATGATGGGGCCTGAAACCTGACTGAAATTCCTCGAGGATATCGTTTTCCTGCAAGAATGTGCATATTTGGGCTGATACTATCTTTTCTAATATCTTTGATATAAACGGAAGGTTTGAAATCGGTATGTAATTTATTATATCATTTGGGTCTAAATTAGATTTTTTAAGAAGAGGCTTAATAACTGCCAACTTGAAAGGTTTAGGGACATGACCTAGACATAATGAAGAGTTGATAATATTTAGAAGTGGCGCTTCGGTTATATTTATCACTTCTTTTAAAAGTCTAGTTGGGATTGGATCCAACAAGCATGTTGTTGATTTAGCCGAGGTGATAAGTTTATACAGCTCTTCCTGTCCTACACCTGTAAAGCACTGAAAATCTAATTGTGAAGCTTTAGACTGGACTGGATTATGAGATGTTGTTAGAGGTTGAATTTCCATTATTTTCTTCCTGATACTATCAATCTTTTCATTGAAGAAGTTCATGAAGTCTTCACTTCTAAGCTGTGATGGGATACTCCCTGCAGGCATCTTAGGGTTTGTTAGGCTAGCCACTGTACTAAATAGGAACCTGGGATTGTTTTGGTTTCTTGCTATGAGTTGGCTCAGATGCTCGGCCCTAGCCGCTTTTAGAGCCTGTCTATAGCTGCACATACTACCTTTATAAGCGATTCTAAAAACTTCTAATTTAGTTTTCTCCATTTTCGTTCGAGGTTACGAGTTGCTCTCTTTAGGGCGCGAGTATGACTATTGTACCATGGTGCAAGTGTTTTATCTCTGACTTTTTTTAATCTGATGGGAGCAACAGTGTCTAATGTACTGGTAAAAATACCATGAGACGAGAGACGCTGGGTGTGGTGGCGTAGAGATGGAGGGAGCCCTGTGAACTGTTCCCATGGTTCACCGGGCCTGGTCGTTTCCCGGGCGAAGGGGGCATATGGCTTTATGATGCCCAGCTGACCCACAATATACACAGAGTCCCTCTCTGAAGCATTGTACTCACTCAGCAGCGTTCAAGGAGGCGCGTCCTAATTGCATGGGTTCCCGGCTCCGGTGTCAACCACGGTGGGAGGTGGAGATCCGGCAGGTGCCATAGCGGTGGTGGTGAAGGCTGTTGGTCGAGGCGTGGAGGGCGAGAAAGATGGCGTGATGGGCGGCAGGGTTTGGGGGCAGGTCTCGGACAAGAGAGCAGACGCTGGTCAATCCGGAGGGAGAGTTGAATCCCTCCAGCGTGGTCGGGGTTCTTCTTTAAAGTTCTTCTTTAATGTGCCTTGTAGTAGGCCGTCTGACCGAAACAACAGCTCAAACGCCGAGACAGAGACAGTAACGGTTTGTGTATGTGATTATTGAGAAACTCAGACAGGATAGAGTACTATAATGCTCTTATAGACTTTATTATTGTCATGGGTCTAGCTGGTTGTAGTGCTAGACCGGCTGATGGTGTTGCCGTGGGCATGAAGGTAGGCATGAAGGCAGAGGGGTTGTAAACAGAACAAGTCTTTTATTTAAACACACAACTCAAAAACAGAACAAAGGAACTAAAACAACAAACTCAAACTAAAACTAGGGCTCAGGAAAAACACAGGAACAGGAAGGGATCTGGACACAGGGAACCAGGAGCTGACACAGGGAACCAGGAGCTGACACAGGGAACCAGGAGCTGACACAGGGACTAGGGATGAGGAAACATGGAGCTGGAGCTAACTAAGACACAGAGGGGAACTAAAGACAGGGACTGGAGACTGGAGAGACAGGACTGGAGGCACAGAGACTGGAGAGACAGAACTGGAGGCACAGAGACTGGAGAGACAGGGCTAGACAGGAGACAGGGCTAGACAGGAGACAGGGCTAGGGGCACAGAGACTGACAGGAACTAGACTAGCTGGGTTAGTGAGGTTAGTAGCTACATGTTGTACTGGGGACACTGGAGGCTGACCTAACCGGGTTAGTGGCTAATGGTGTTAGTACTGACCTAGGGGACCGGAAGACAAAAGGCAGGGCACACATGAGGCTATTCCAAACTAGCGGCTAACCTACTAGTGACCAGAACCACTAGCAGTCACTCCCACTAGAGATTAGCCTACTGGAGGCTAACCCTACTAGGGGCTGACCCTACTAGCCATCCAGGCCTACTAGCGGCTAACCCTGCTAATGGCTAAACACTCATGTGGCTACACATACAAGGGAAAAGACCAGAAGGCAAAACAGTACTTACACAGGACACAGGAGGAGACACAGCCTAACTACACAGTGAACAAAGCAGCTCCATGAATCCACAGACACAAGGAACATCAAGGAAACAAAACTAGAGCCCTCTGAAAACTAAGGTTACAAAACATAAACCAAATATAAACTCAAAGTAACAAAAAGGAATGCCCACATGATGGTAATCCAAACAGACAAACAAACAACACCAACAGACACTCAGACAATCACACAAACAATGCTCGACCCAGTTTCCCAGAACAAACTGCTATTTATAGAAAGTTTTAATGAGCCACCTCAGTTCAGGTGAGCCTCATCACCTGACTGAGGTGCCTTCTGGGAAACTGAGTCAACCAACAGGAACTACACAAAGACAGACAGACATGAACAGTGACCTCTAGTGGAGGTTCCTAACAATTATTGATAAAACGGTACACATTCACAACATAACAAAATTAAATCATGACGACATTTCAAAGTTCAGCCAAGAAAACTTGCCCAATTGGAAGAATCTAGAAAGGGGGCGTGTCGTGGAGGAGGAACACAACCTGAGCGATGGCCCTGTCACATCATTCAGTTATAAAGTGAGTGGGACCTTAAGTAAATTTTAATATTTTACAACATGATAGGTTATTTAACTAGTTATTGTATTCTGTTGCTATGCGGTGTTAATTGCATTGTCCTAAATGTGTGCATGTTTTCTAATGTGAACTGCTATTAGTATGCTAGTTAGGTTACCGTGAGGTAGACCCTGGGGAGACTTCACTCCTGGTAGGACACATAGTTTTTCTCTTCACTTTATTTTTCTTTACTAAAAACTAATTTTAAATTTGTGATCTTTTTTTAATCATTCAGATTTGGCTGGGTGCATAAAAAGATTTTTTTTGGGGGGAGTGGGGTTCTCAGAACACATTTATATTTTTGCTTAGTCAGTCTTAAACCTGTTTGTCTTCATGTTTCAGAAAGACGTCAAGAGGTGGACAACACTCTGTGGTACAAAGGCGTGGTTGGATTTGACTTGATAAAATATTACAGGATTGTCTAAAATCTCACACAGTCTACCAATGGTCCACTTTCTTTTTATGAATCCAGTGGTGCTCATTTGGACAACAAAACACTTCTCTGAGTTTTCTTCTTGATAAGCATTTGCTTTATTTGTTGTCTTTTGTTAATAGAATCCGCAAAGCCTCAAACTCCGCACATGACACTAAGGGGACCCTCCCAGCCCAACAAACAGCAGCTGTTAGAGGTGAGTAAATTGAGTTCATATTTTAATAATATTTGTTCATTCCACATATAATCAACCAGAGTGATTATAAGTCTGAATCTCTAAACCAATGCCAGAGTCATCACATTCACATTACATTCTGAAATCTTAATTAATTAACAGGGTCGCTATCAAAAACAGCAAACTCGGGCCATTATTTAGCAATAGTTTAGGACATAATGACAGAAATAGATCGTTTCTCAGTAAAACATGTAATGTTGAGTATATATGGAATTATTTCATTTTAATTATTCAAATGTTTTTTTTTACACACCTCGTAATAAATATTTGTCTTGCTGATTGACAGCAGTGTCTCCTAGCAGCAGCACTGTTGAACAGTAATATTGCTAAGTGTTAAAGTGCTTTCATGGTCTGTTTTTGGTTGTTTTTAATGTTTAAAGTATGTTGCTTTATTGATTTTTTTTAATTTAATAATAAAATGAATTGCAATAATTTTGTTGTAATGTAGTTGTATTGCACTACATCACATTTAGATTATAGAAATACTGTAAGTAATTTTTCAGCTTTATTCAAATTGTATATACACACCTGGACAAAATTGTTGGTACCCTTTGGTCAATGAAAGAAAAACTCACAATGGTCACAGAAATAACTTTAATCTGACAAAAGTAATAATAAATAAGAATTCTATGAATGCTAACCAATGAAAGTCAGACATTGCTTTTCAACCATGCTTTGTTTTGAGTGTGTTTTGGGTCATTGTCCTGTTGCAAGACCCATGACCTGCGACTGAGACCCAGCTTTCTGACACTGGCCAGCACATTTCTCTCTAGAATCCCTTGATAGTCTTGAGATTTCATTGTACCCTGCACAGATTCAAGACACCCTGTGCCAGATGCAGCAAAGCAGCCCCAGAACATAACAGAGCCTCCTCCATGTTTCACAGTAGGGACAGTGTTCTTTTCTTGATATGCTTCATTTTTCCATCTGTGAACATAGAGCTGATGTGCCTTGGCAAAAAGTTCCATTTTTGTCTCATCTGTCCATAGGACATTCTCCCAGAAGCTTTGTGGCTTGTCAACATGTAGTTTGGCATATTCCAGTCTGGCTTTTTTATGATTTGTTTTCAACAATGGTGTCCTCCTTGGTCGTCTCCCATGTAATCCACTTTGGCTCAAACAACGACGGATGGTGCGATCTGACACTGATGTTCCTTGGGCATGAAGTTCACCTTGGATCTCTTTAGAAGTCTTTCTGGTCTCTTTTGTTACCATTGGGATTATCCGTCTCTTTGATTTGTCATGAATTTTCCTCGTGCGGCCACGTCCAGGGAGGTTGGCTACAGTCCCATGGATCTTAAATTTCTGAATAATATGTGCAACTGTAGTCACAGGAACATCTAGCTGCTTGGAAATGGTCTTATAGCCTTTACCTTTAACATGCTTGTCTATAATTTTCTTCCGAATCTCCTGAGACAACTCTTTCCTTCGCTTCCTCTGGTCCATGTTGAGTGTGGTACATACCATGTCACCAAACAACACAGTGACGACCTGGAGCCCTATATATAGGCCCACTGACTGATTACAAGATTGTAGACACCTGTGATGCTAATTATTGGACACACCTTGAATTAACATGTCCCTTTGGTCACATTATTTTCAGTATTTTCTAGGGGTACCATCATTTTTGTCCAGGCCTGTTCCATGAGTTTATTTTTTTAAATAATTCTGTTGAAGCATGGTTGAAAAGCAATGTCTGACTTTCATTGGTTAACATTCATAGATTTTTTTTTTAATTATTACTTTTTTCAGATTAAAGTTATTTCTGTGACCATTGTGAGTTTTTCTTTCATTGACCGAAGGGTACCAACAATTTTGTCCACGTGTGTACAACTACTATTTTAACTGCAGTAGATGTTTAATATTAACTGTAGTATTACAGTATTACTGCATTATGACTGCATTATATCATATGAAGAAAACTGCCGTTATTTTTTTGTAAGGGCTTATATAAATATTTTTGGTGAATTGAGTCTGTAGAGATGTTTATAGACAAATCTGTGTTGCAGTTGCTGTTAAGGAGGACTGTACTAATGCATTTTATTTTGCATCCTTCAGATGAATCACATCGAATCTGAAGGTGTGTGTGTTAATTGTCTTTCCTCTTAGATTAGATTAGATTATTGTAATTTTTTCATTTAATTTGTTTTGTGTGGATGTCAATTGTCATAAAGATACAGAAAGGTCATTTTAATTGTGATATAAAACATTATTGTGTAAGTAGAGAACAGGCTGTGACTGGAAAGTGTCAGATGAATCACATTGATTCTGAAGGCGTGGGTATCAATTCTCTGTCCTCTGTCAATAAACTGCAGACTCATCTCCGAAAGAGCCTGGTGTCGGTAGTTCATTTGTGATGCTGAGTGAAGTCCGTTACACTATACATTCCTCCAACATCTGTTTCCTATTAGGTGCCCTCTGCACAGCGCACAATGAAGGTGCCCCAATGTATAGCTTAGATTTCCCATGTAAGCACATTTCCAGAGGCCTATATCTTACCCCGCTACATACATGAAGAATAAGTACGCACACACATTTCAGGCTTACTGGCTAAAGCCAATTATATCAAAGTTGAATACTTATTATTCCTTTAAAATGTATTAAAAAAATTTAATTTTATTGATGGGATTAAAGCATATTTGGACTCATACATCACTGCTTTAGAATTTGTAGCATTTCCCAAACAAACCTGAATGGAAAAATAAACTCTTAAAGATAAACAGGTGACACCACCATGGTTACAGAGTTATTAACAGTAATGTGTAATTTTCAGACACAACACACTGACCTACACAGATACACATGTACATTCAATTTACTACTTTTCATTCACATTCAGCTGTTCAGTTAGAGAATGTCTTCTCACAGATCCAGATACATTTATAATTACAGGGAAAATCAGACCAGTTCCTCACAGGATCAGATGCATCACCAGTTACAACACAATCCTCATCTCCTGCAGCACTGTTGGGTTCTCCACGTCTCCAAAACCTGAAGGAGAGAATCAGAGGATCTGTTGTGTTTCTCAGACTAATGAAGAGTCAGTAACTGTATCATAAGCAAATTATTAGTTCAGTGATTTCTTACTCAGTGCTCAGTGGTGTACCGTCCACCCACTTCCATGTGCCCTCTCTGTCTCGGTCATTTAGACCAATCCAAGCTCTTTTGCTGTTCCGCAGTTCATTGATGAACTCCTGTCATGATTTTTGTTAAATATAGGAATAAAACATTGATCCTAATACAATTATTATGTCACATAACAAGGCTTTTTTACAGTCCAAAACAAGTGCATGTACTGTATAGAATATTATAGAATATTATTAAGGATGCAGTACTAAAGCATGTTGATAATGAGGACCCATTGAACATAACAAGCAGCCTTTATATTTTTCATCTAGGACATTCAGACAGGCTACTTCATAGACATGTAGAATGCACACACGAACGCACACACACACACACACACACACACACACACACACACACACACACACACACACACACACACACACACACACACACACCTGTTCCTCTCTGCTGTTTATGATCACCAGGTCTGCTCCTCTCTTTCTGCAGTCCTGTCTGCTCTTAGTCCAGTTCTTATTCTTATTAGACATGAAATAAAGACTGGAGCTGAAGCTGAAACAACTCACTTTATCTGTGGAGATAAATGGAGCCCAAAACATACAGTTTCACTTCATACAGAAACAGTTCACTTTGTCTGTGCAGATAAAGGGAGAGAATTTACTGAGATCAAACACACAATTTCTGGACTTCTGGCCATGATTTCACAGGTACAGGTAAAGAAAGAAAGAAAAACAAAAACATACAAAACATATTTATTCACATGTCATTTTGAAAATAATACAAGATAAAAAGGATGCTTTTGCCTGCTGTGTAAAACAACTTTCACACACACACACACACACACACACACACACACACACAGACAGACAAGGGGTTAAAGGGGGTTGCTGTGTAGGACAATTTTCACACATACACAAGTTTCCCGAATAGAGACTCTCACTCAACCAAGCACAAACACACACACAAACTAGCTTGGAGACAAGATGGAGAAGACGGCTGCTGTATAGGACGACTTTCACACACACACACTTACTAATTAATTAATGTAAAAGATGTAAAATAGTTTATACATAGTTTTCTATGAGTTATGTATCAAAATTGAAAAGTCTCACCAATATTAATGAGACGCTTTGATTCTAAGAGTGTTGTGAAATTATATGGAGGAACATGTGAGTTACAGTAAGTGCAGTTTTTCCACTGAGGACATTTAACTTTTGGGCAAAAAATATAATACTAAATCTTTCTACTTACACAAATCACAAAATGTTCTCAGGTATCCATCTCTCTCCTTCTGTAACTGGTCTCTCTCTATAGTCAGCTTGTTGTTACTGGTCTGCAACTGGTCTCTCTCTATATTCAGCTTGTTGTTACTGGTCTGTAACTGGTCTCTCTCTATATTCAGCTTGTTGTTACTGGTCTGTAACTGGTTGTTTTCCATGTTGTATTTAATCCACAGCACTGTGAAGGCAGTCAGCAGGAGAACACACAGTGGCACCACACACACTGCAGTCGCTCTGTAACACCTACTCCATCTAGTGTCTCCTCCTAGAGGTAAATGGACACAAAGATACAATTTTTTTCTCTCCACATATAGAATTTACAGTTTAGTGTCAACAGCCTTATTAATATCAAATCCCTTCAGCAGTGAGCTGGAGAACATCATAGTTTCATAGGTTTTCCTCTGTACCATGATGACTGTGTAAACCAAACTAAGTAAACTTTAACCTGATTTATGTGAAGACACTTTCTTATTAACCATTTGGGTATGTTGTAACGTGCAAAGCCTATTCGTAACAGAGCTCATAAGACGCATAAAAGTTTATTTCTCAATAATATGGAAATTTTAAGTATTTTTAAGGCTCAAGCACTATAGGGTGCTCAAGACCCTCTTGTTTTCCTAAGGATTTTATCTCCACATTTTGGGGGCTTTTTGGGGGTCTTAACATGCTCAAAGACTCATGAAAATTGGCATCTGCTGCCATTGGGATGACTGTGAGTCATATGGCATGGGGCTCCCACACGAGATTTTGGTGCATACAGTAGCTCATACACACTAGAACCCAGTACACATTTAGAGCTCATTGACCCGAACAACTTTTGTACTGCATGTCATCGGCTCAACTCAACAGGAATTTGGTTATTTTGTGTCACTTGCCAAAATGCACGAGTAGGATTTTGATATATTCCTCCTAGGGAATGTATACGATCACCAATTAACCAGGCTGATGTGTTCTAAAATTATTGAGGATGCAAAATTGTAGTGTGACTTTTGATCTCAAACGGGTCAGCCGTGACGATGCTTTAATCCTATTCTGAAAAGTGATTAATAACATTCTGTGTGACATTACACTGAGTGACATTATATTCAGTGACATCATAATGTGATTTTTTTTTTTTTTTTCCCCAGCATCTGTGGCCTACTCTACACACGTACAGGGCACATCAGAAATATTAACACTCACACACATATGCATGCACACACTCATACCACACACATACATACTGACATCTCTCTCTCACACAAACAGTCACACACATCACAAATCTTAACACTCACACACTCATATCTCTCACTCACACATGTACACCGAAACACACACACACACGCAGATATACACACGCAGACATACACACAGAGACACTACGGTGACCCAGAAGGGCAAATCATCTTTCCCGTATATGTGTATGATTTTCCCCGTTTGTGCGCAGCTGCTTTTCCTGTGTGAGAACTTTATTTCTCCTATATTTTGCAAACTAAAAGCTAAAGCTAAGGGGCAAAGGATTATGAGACTGAGGTCAAAATGCAACTGAACCCAGAACTGCGCCAGATTCAGCTCCAGGACTTATCATGATGGAATATACAGTGATTTATAGCGTGATAACTTCATAATTCTCACAAAATTTGCAACTGGACACACTTACCAGGTAATGTTTAATGTATAAAATTATTTGAATGTTACTGTTTTAGGCACTAATTATAACTTTGTAGCAGTGCTAATGCTATTAGAGTGTTTGCCGAGTGTAAATGTCAGTGATTAAAAGGAATAAAAGTCTCATTTAGACCATTAAACACTGATGTAAACCATCAGCCCCATGGCGTCTCTGTAATATACATCCACATATGGAGCTATAAGCAAGCTAATATTACAATGCTAACCGCTAGCGCTTAGCATAGGGAAACTAGCTTGTTCATTATTGTATATTAATATAATAGTATATTTGGACACATATACATGATGTAAACTATAAGCGCCATTGTTTGTGTAAAATGCCTGTCCAAATATGAATCTATAAGTAAGTTAATATCATTATGCTAAGTGCTAGCTTACTAAAAGAGATAAGATAGCGGACTATTAACTGTTCTTATTGCGTTCTTGTTTCAGATGTTTGGTGTGACGTGCAGTGCTGCAAGCTCTGTAAAATCACATCATAGTTGAGGCCATCCGGCGGTAAATATGATATTTCCTGTAAATATTCTTGTTGACTGTCATGCCTGGATGTATATATTTTTTGTTTTATTTCCAAGAGTGGTCATATTTGTAAAGTTATACCATGTGCAATAATGTCCGATGTTATGACGTCATGTGGGGTGAAGGCCTGTTCAAATGTGAATCTGAAAAGAGGAATACACTAAAATGTGCAAATATTCTATGTTTGAATGTGCCTTGCACAATATGTGATTGTTTACCCAGCGCGTGTCTCGCTTGATTGGGGGGGATTTCAGCCTTTGTAAAGTGAACAGGAGATTTTCATTTTATTTCTACAAGAAATGTGCCAAAGAGTAACATAACATGATGTGTACTTATGTTTTTGTTTTGCACAGTGTTCTCACTGACGTTTTGTACTGAGTAGTAACACATTGCTTTGCATGGTGGTTTTCTGTAATATAGCAGCGTTTTGCCTCATGTTGTACTATTTTTCTTTAATATAAATTTTCCCTTTTTCTGTTTTCATGACGGCTGTATATGTACTGCCTGTGCGCTGATGGTCAGGAGTGTGCTGTTTTAGAGGGATAAACAGTGAGATGGAGCTGTGAAAATTTGAGATGTGCTATCAGCTCTGCGTGTTATTTTTTATGTTTCTTATTAGTTTCTTTCTTTCTTTTTTTTGTTACAGTGAAAGCTTTGAGCCAGCACTGTTTTCCATATATTTTAAGAGAATTGCGTTAAAATAATTTATTTTGAAAATACCTGAATAAACATTTGATACTATAGATCACAACATTCTTATCTCAATTCTTATCGCCTCAAAAACTGCTGTGGCATCCGAGGATTGGCTCTGAACTGGATTAAATCCTATCTGACTAACAGAAGCTTTTCAGTAAGCCTAGGTGGCTTTTCTTCTTCAGAGGCTCCACTAACATGTGGGGACCACAGGGTTCCATCCTGGGTCCCATCCTCTTTTCTTTATATATGCTGCCCCTGGGTTCCGTCATAAACAAGCACAGTATCTCTTTTCACTGTTATGCTGACGACACTCAGATCTATTTGCCTTTAAAGAAATAACACACAAAAAAATGCCATAAAGTCCCTTATAGCTTGTTTAGATTAGATTAAAGCATGGATGTCTCTAAATTTTCTGAAATGAAATGAAAAGATTGCCTTCTTTAAAAATGGATTCCTTGTCTGCTCCTGGCAGCGACTTTGCTCCATTAGCGAATTACTGTAAACCATTTGTAAGGAATTTAGGCATAATATTTGATAATAATTTTAAATTTGATAAACAAATAAACTCAGTGGTTAAATCTAGTTTCTTTCAACTGAGAATTTTAGCTAAGATTAAGCCTTTTCTATCGTTCAAAAATTTTGAGAAAGTAATTCATGCCTTTATTTCATCTCGACTTGATTACTGTAATGCGTTATACACAGGGATCAGTCAGTCATCTCTCTCTCGTATACAGCTTGTCCAAAATTCTGCTGCACGACTTTTAACCGGTACACGCAAAAGTGATCACATCACTCCGGTATTAAAGTCACTTCACTGGCTCCCGGATCGCTACAGGATTGATTTAAAAATTTTATTACTCGTTTTTAAATCACTGAATGGTTTTACACCTCTGTACATCTCTGAGCTTTTACAACCGCATACAATATCAAGAAATCTCAGATCCTCAGACCAGTTACTCCTCTCTGTCCCAAGGTCTAGATTAAAGCTCAGGGGTGACCGAGCATTTGCTGTCGCTGAGCCTAAATTATGGAATGGTTTACCGTTTAATATTAGAGCAGCACCTACATTAGAAACTTTTAAATCCAGACTGAAAGCTCATTTCTTTTCAATGGCGTTTACACCTGGCTAAGACATTTGATTCCCTTTTTATTCTTTTTATTCTTTTTAATTATTTGTTCTACTTTTTAGTTAAGTTTAATTGATTATTTTTTACATTAAATTATTTATGCATGATTTCATTTGATTATTGTTCTTAGTAACTGTCACTAACTGATTTAATTTACTTTTTCCATAGTTATATTTAATTTTATTTTGCTTTCATCTTATGCTGTTTAATTCTGTATTATTATTATGATGATGATGATGATTTATTTATTTATTTATTTATTTTTTATCATTGTACAGCAACTTCGGTTGTTTTTAAATGTGCTATAAATAAATTTGACTTGACTTGACTTGACTAAACTAGAAGTAGAACCGCTCCATGTGTTCCTGGTGGTAGTTCAAAATCCCCGGTCACATTAGCTACTGCTAAACTCCTCAACCCGAGACAAACAAAATGCAAAAGGTATGCATGTACAGATCAGCATTAAAAAAAAGAGAGAGAGTAAAGACAGATGTAACATTAGATTAGGCAAATTCTGGCAACTTAAACAAGACATCAGCATGGATGTCGAAATTAATTCAATCTGAAAAGGGCATAAACAGCAGGTTTTAGCACTCATTCATAATGTTTGTTTGTTTGTTTGTTTGTTTATTTATTTATTTATTTATTTATTTATTTATTTATTCATGTATTTTAATAAACACACACCAAATATACACTATGTGTAAAATTCATGAGTCCAAGTATTTGGTGGATTGAAGGGATAAGAGAATCCTATGACAAAAGCAGAATCACTACTGACACTACTGAATCAAGGTACTCATGAGACTTGGATCTTTTCAGTGAGTGATTCAGAAGGTTTTGATTCCACATCTCTGACAAGGTCCTCTTAGTTTCTGACAGTGGCCAATAAAAATTCTATATGGGGTGGCAAAGAAATTCGCAGAATTTGACTATTACCCTGCCATCTGTAGCTATAAAGGCATTTGAAAGATTGGATTGTTGGATGTTTTGAAAAGCATCACAGATCCACTGTGTGAACCACTGCATGCTATAAACAGCACTGTCTGTGCAGAACAGGACCTATACACTAGTCTTCTACATAGACTTCTGCGTTCTTCATTCAATTGCACCATCATGGACATCCTCCACACCAAGCTCACTCAACTCACAGTGCCACCCCACATCTGTCAGTGGATTAACACTTTTTGACTGTATTTGAGTCATAAATTCACAACCGAGTTCTTATTATTATTATTATTATTATTATTATTATTATTATTGTTACCTTTGCTTTTTTCTTTTCTTCATTAGTTTTCATCCCTAGTCACACTTTGTTTGACTGCACAGTTAAATATGTGTATATCATTAAAATCTATTGATTTCTGTTTTTATTTTGTGACTTGATTCTGAGCTTCGGCAGTATGCAGAGTGTATGCAAGAGGCATCTTATGTTCCACGTAATATTGCCTGTGTTTTGTAGGATTCTCTCTTAATCAAGTGTGTTATCCCCTGAATGTTGTCATGAATATAAATAGTGATGTTTAATTAAAGTTTGATTAAACTTAATGCAGATATTGTCATTTTCTCTGTCCTAATCTGAGCCAGGCAGTGTAAGGTCTATGGTGTGTGCTGGGGGTGTGGCATGCATCCTCTTATTTTCCAAATCTCACTCCAAGCTTTTCTAAAAAGTGAGCAGCCACATATTTTAGGAATAAAAATTAGATGGTAAATTTGTCATCAGACTTTATTACAAAAGTAACAAAAATGATCGAACCACAGACACTGTGGACCACAGGACCTGGAGCCTACCCCAGAAGTGCATGAGGCAGGGTACACCCTTGACAGGTTGCCAATCCATTGCAGGGCACACACACATAAACTCACTCATTCGAACACCAATTAACCTAACCTGCAGGTCTTTGGACTGTGGGAGGAAACCGGAGTACATGGAGAAACCCACCAAGCACGGGGAGAACATGCAAACTCCATGCACACAGTGAAGGAAATCACGCCTGGCCAGGAATCAAACCCGGACTCTGGAGGTGCAAGGCAACAGTGCTAACCACTACACCACCGTGACGCCCAAACGACACACATTAGATTATTATTTTTTTTCTTTTGTGCATTTTTTTTTAACAGTAAAATGTAATATGTCTTTCAATCATTTTTAATCATGACTGTTTCATGCCACTTTTTTTTATTTTGTCATTATTTTCATCTACATTTAATATGAGTATTTTTGGCTGCCAAATGCAGATAAGCTGGTAAGGGGGTATTAAAAACAATAATCACTAATGACTTGATATATAACGGTTCTAATGAATAGATACCAAGGCATTATCAAGGCGTTAATGTCAGGAGGGGCAGACGAAATTTTTTAACATTTTCCAATGTTCCTCCCGACAATAACGGTGCTGAGGACCAAGTCAGAATTCACATAGAGGCCAAAACAGGCTGTAAGCAGCTGTTATCATCCTGTACTGAGCTCTCCAGAGGTCCTAACCAATTCATTGCATAAATGAAATATTGAGAATTGTATAGGAAATTGTCTGTTTCTGTAAACACAAGCATCAGGTTGTTAGGAACCTCCACCAGAGGTCACTGTTCATGTCTGTCTGTCTGTAGTTTTTGTTGGTCGACTCAGTTTCCCAGAAGGCACCTCAGTCAGGTGATGAGTGCTCACCTGAAATGAGGTGGCTCATTAAACCTCTTATAAATAGCAGTTTGTTCTGGGAAACTGGGTCCAGCATTATTTGTTGGTATGTTTTGTTTTGTTATTTGTATTACCGGCATGCGGGCATTCCTTTTTGATTGTTTCTTTGAGTTTATATTTTAGTTATATTGTTTTACCTTTGTTTTTCTAGAGGGCTCTGTTGTTTGTTTTCTTGATGTTCCTTGTGTCTGTGGATTCATGGAGCTGCCTTGTTCAGTGTTTAGTTAGGCTGTGTCTCCTCCTGTGTAAGTACTGTTCTGTCTTCTGGTTTATTCCCTTGTATGTGTAGCCACATGAGGGGTTAGCCGCTAGTGGGATTGACTGCTAGTGGTTCTGGTTGTTAGTAGGTTAGCTGCTAGTTTGGTATAGCCTCATGTGTGCCTTTCCTTTTGTGTTCCAGTTCCAGTCCCGTAGTTCAGTACTAACCCGGTTACCCACTAATCCAGTTAGATACTAACCTGCTTAGGTCAGCATCCAGTGTCCCCAGTACTCCATGTAGGTACTAACCTCACTAACCACTAACCCATCTGGTCTCTAGTCTCTATGCTCCTGCTCCTGTCTAGCCCTATCTCTCCAGTCTCCTGTCTCTGTCTCTCCAGCCTAGTCCAGGCCTGTCCAGTCTTGTCTCTAGTTCCCATATGTGTCCTTGGTTAGCTCCAGATCCATGTTTCTTCATCCCTAGTTCTGTGTCAATTCCCTGTGTCAGCTCCTAGTTCCCATGTCAGCTCCTGGTTCCCTGTGTTCAGTTCTTGTTCCTGTGTTTTTCCTCAGCCCTAGTTTTAGTTTGAGTTTGTTGTTTTGGTTCCTTTGTTTGTCTATTTTTGAGTTTGTTGAAATAAAGACTCTCTGTTCAAAACCCCTCTGCGTGCATGCCTGCCATTTATGCCCAGGGCAACTACATCAGCCGGTCTAGCCAAACCACCAGCTACACCCATGACACAGGTGGAGTGTGTTTGCACTCGTGCACAGATACTGTATGTAGCAGTAAAATCATACCAGGCACTTTAGAAGTTTGTCTGGTTATGTTTTATTGGTGGTTGAAGTGGTGACATGAGGTACAACACACACGCGTGCGCACACACACTGTAATGGAAAAAGATCATCTTAGTTGGCTCCCAGCTCATTAAATCTAACATGCACGAAGTTCCTTTTTTTTTTTTTTTTGTTTTAAAAATACAGAATGGACAAAAGAAATAATTGTTTGCATGCTGTTCTTGTAGATTTGCATATACCCATATTTCTGAGTGTGACCTCTCTGTTTTAACTGAAGTTTGAAGCCATTTGAAGTTTGCTGGTGACTGTCTAAACTTTATTTAAGTAAGAATAACTTTATACAGTGACTACACACCAACTGCACAACCACATGACTACCAGACCGTATTCAGAGACACTATTTATTTTTAATATGAAGTTAATCATATAGTTTCGAATGTTTTACTGACCTATAAGGATGACTAGATCCCGATGTGAAGTACTCATGGGCTCAGTCTTTGTTTCAGAGGCCTAAGAAAAGACTTCTTGTTTGAGAATGAAAGTTATACACTAGTCCTTCTGCTATCCACAAGTGTGTTTGTGTGTGTTATAGAGGAGCACCTGGAAAAGTTTAAAACTCCACAATTCTCTTGTGGCAGTACTGTATCTGGGTGTGTGAATCTCTGCATTTTCTGTAACCCTTTCCTGGGATAAAAAGAGATGACTTCCAGCCTTACTCACATGACTGTTAGTGGTGCTGTTGTGCTGTATTCAAGACAATTAACTATAAGAGATTTGAAAACAGTAAATGTGATGAAGATAAGGATCAAATGTATTTATTTATTCTTTGTCTGTTTAAAGACAGACATGTTTAGATCAGCTAGTGCTGATAATTATAGGAAAATATAATTAAAGTGGTTAATAGTTGCAGAATAATAAATAATCAAAGGACAACATATGGTATCCATTGTAAATAAGAACAACATTGCTGCTTGCCACTGATAAATAAAAGCTATTAAATCTATAAAACTGTTATTATCCACTTATTTTATGGACTGCATCTAGACTAGAGACCTTGATGGACTACACAGAATATTATGCTAAAACAATTCCTGGAGCTGCAGTATATACAGTAGTGCAGTAAATGTAGAAGCTCTACAATGAAATACCATAAAAAATATTTTAGTTTGAATCCTCCCTCAAATATTAATCATTATAAATAACTAAAAGTAGTTGAGATTACACTCATATTCTGTAAAATAGTTTTGTTTAGTAATTTAGTGGTGTGTCAACAGGATCATACATATTTTTTTTCTATTTCTGATTGAACCATAACAGGCTAATGAAGGAAAACAGTAATGTTTATTTGTTAAGATGCTCCTACTGTATTAACCTGTTATTTTAATTATTTTTAGTAGAACTGTGAAAAATATTGTATTTCCTAACAAAATTAGTAATGATGGCAAATGATAAATTGTGCTACTTGAGGTATGAAATTCACGTCAAATCCAAGTGCTTGAGGAATGTGGATTTAGTTGGACCTCAATAGCTTTTTTACTCTGTATACTGTATGTACCCTACTTCTATCTATATATATATATATATATATATATATATATATAAAATTTAAAAAGATGATGCCTCACTTTTTCTCTGCTGCTTAAACTTCTTGAGCAGTGCTTCAACATTTGGGGAGACTGCTGGCCTATCTGATGACTATTCATCTGAGAAATTATAAAATGTTTGTGAAATTATAAAATTATAAAATGTACATGGTATGTACCACACTCAACATGGACCAGAGAAAGTGAAGGAAGGAGTTGTCTCAGGAGATTCAAAAGAAAATTATAGACAAGCATGTTAAAGGTAAAGGCTATAAGACCATTTCCAAGCAGCTAGATGTTCCTGTGACTACAGTTGCACATATTATTCAGAAATTTAAGATCCATGGGACTGTAGCCAACCTCCCTGGATGTGGCCGCACGAGGAAAATTCATGACAAGTCAAAGAGACGGATAATCCGAATGGTAACAAAAGAGCCCAGAAAGACTTCTAAAGAGATCCAAGGTGAACTTCATGCTCAAGGAACATCAGTGTCAGATCGCACCATCCGTCGTTGTTTCAGCCAAAGTGGACTACATGGGAGACGACCAAGGAGGACACCATTGTTGAAAACAAATCATAAAAAAGACAGACTGGAATATGACAAACTACATGTTGACAAGCCACAAAGCTTCTGGGAGAATGTCCTATGGACAGATGAGACAAAAATGGAACTTTTTGCCAAGGCACATCAGCTCTATGTTCACAGACGAAAAAATGAAGCATATGAAGAAAAGAACACTGTCCCTACTGTGAAACATGGAGGAGGCTCTGTTATGTTCTGGGGCTGCTTTGCTGCATCTGGCACAGGGTGTCTTGAATCTGTGCAGGGTACAATGAAATCTCAAGACTATCAAGGGATTCTAGAGAGAAATGTGCTGGCCAGTGTCAGAAAGCTGGGTCTCAGTCGCAGGTCATGGGCAACAGGACAATGACCCAAAACACACAGCTAAAAACACCCAAGAATGGCTAAGAGGAAAACATTGGACTATTCTAAAGTGGCCTTCTATGAGCCCTGACCTCAATCCTATTGAGCATCTTTGGAAGGAGCTGAAACATGCTGTCTGGAAAAGGCACCCTTCAAACCGGAAACAACTGGAGCAGCTTGCTCATGAGGAGTGGGCCAAAATACCTGCAGAGAGGCGCAGAAGTCTCATTGACAGTTACAGGAATCGTTTGATTGCAGTGATTGCCTCAAAAGGTTGTGCAACAAACTATTAAGTTAGGGGTACCATCATTTTTGTCCAGGCCTGTTCCATGAGTTCATTTTTTTTTATAATTCCGTTGAAGCATGGTTGAAAAGCAATGTCTGACTTTCATTGGTTAACATTCATAGAATTCTCATTTATTATTACTTTTGTCAGATTAAAGTTATTTCTGTGACCATTGTGAGTTTTTCTTTCATTGACCGAAGGGTACCAACAATTTTGTCCACGTGTGTAACTTGTAGATGTAGATTACAGATGGTTGTCAGTATCAGCTGTGGTGTAAATGTTAATAATATATTTCACCCGGTTTTGGATAGCTTCATGTTATGGTAGCTATTTGGTTCAGTTTTTGGTTAGCTTATGTCACTGCTACCTATAATGTTATTTAGCACAAACACTTTAGCTCCCGTTGCCTAAAATACTGCCTTATGCAGCTTAGAGATATTTGTGATATTATGGTGTAAATGTAAATCGTAATGCAAAAAGTATAAATTGTTTTATAACATTGCAAAAGTTTGTGTTGTCTTTATGCAAGCTCAATAGTTATTGATGATTATCGACAGTAATTTTATTATCATCATGCTTTATGTTTCTTTTTCCTTTTTATAAACTGTTGTGACCATGAAAATGATCAGCCACCTGTTTTATAGAGACTAAATGCAAACAAGCAGGCAAGATACAGACGAACCATCAATATGTCATGGGAACCTCGACCACGACTGGGTGTCTGGATTCGGGACGGATCTCTTGTATTGTTTTAAGCAGTTGACCACACGATAAGGTTTCACTTGTGACTGCGCACAACCAGCAGATGGACTGACCTCAGATGTCAGGAATGTTACCACTGCTGGTCACAGAGTCTGTGTGAATTGCAAATCAGTTTATGGTAAGCAGCCATAAACACCATGGAAATGTCCGGTATGCGATGTTCTCTTGTGTCTTGAGTTAAACAAGAACTGCTTTTTGAGAGATGCACAAAGATGTATGACTGTGTATAGGGTGTAAGTGGGCTTTTACAAACCTAACACCCTTTCATCATAGTCCACTGTTCCTGTTCCCACTGTTTAACACTGTTTGAATGTCTGTTTGCACGGCCATATTTACAGTATGCCAGAAATAGGGTTGGGTTTCGTTTTTTTTTCTTTTCGATACCGGTGCTAAATCAATACTTTTAAGCTGGTACCGGTGTCAAAACGGAGCCTGAACCGATACTTTGCAAAAGCCACAAAATGATGGTGGACGACTCAAGAATAAATTTTTATTGAACAAAAAATTTAATGTTTAAAATTTAACAATATATTAAAAGTTTAAGTACTAGCTGGAAAGCCATAATTATAAAAGAATCCATGTTACATTAGTATTTTACAAATCGTTTGACCATTTATTAGCATGAATGCAAGTTTAGCATTTTGCAGTTAACATTACATTAGCTACTAACCTGCGGAAAGGCTGCTGTCATTATCATAATCGCTGGACTCCTTTTTGCTACAGTTGGTATAACTGGGGCTGGGGTCATCCTCACCGATAGCGCAAGCTGTTGTCTGTAAGCCGTCACACACAGCCCATCCCTCTGCTTTTAACTTTATACCGTGTGTCCTCAAATGTTTTATTAGATTTGACGTGTTTCCCCCTTTTACTGCATTTACTGCACGTTGCGGTGTCGGAATCCTTTCTTGTGAAATATAGCCACACTTTGGACTGTTTAGTTTTAGCCATTTTAACGAAAGTTAATTTAGCCAGTTAAGATAGTGATAGATCACCTGCTGCCGTCAGAGCGAGTGTAACGTTAGTGGCTTCGTTGATGCGAATCTCGGATGGTCTCATTTCCTGATGATTTGTGCTTTTAAGTTTTTTATCTAATCTAATAAACTTTTAATCTACAAAAATAAAATGGACAGTAACATTACTGCAACAATGTTTTGGATTTGGATTATCAAAGCTTTCTGAAGTCCTCAAGATTTTTCTAATTAAGGAAATAATTAATTTTTCCAATCATGTCTGACACCCCATGAACGCGGTATTTAAATTTTACTAGCAATCATGTGTGTTGATGAATCTAATGCTTATTACAACTGTGTCATAATAGCCCCAGAGAACAATTTATTAATCGACAGTTCAGGCATTTAAGTGGCACCGAAATGAGACACCGAAATTTGTGTTCTGTTTCGGTCCGGTACATACTGGTTATATAGGTACTGGTGCCGTATTGGCACCGGTTTTCGGTACCCAACCCTAGCCAGAAATGTGTCTTCTAGGTATAAGATCATCCTCAATCCTGGACATTTACTTAGGTGAAAGAGGTGACATTTATATGTTTATACGTAAGAAAAATACACAAATGTCAGGACATGTCAGAACTACTTCAGGGCCCATAAACCTGCAGACCCCTAAATAAAGAGTGAGGGCCAAGCTCACTCATTTACACTCCTGTGGTGTGAACGTAAATGTCTGAAAGTGTCTCTGAGAGGTTGGTCTCATGTTTTCTTTTTGTTATTTATTTATTTATTTATTTTTTTTTATCAAAACTTATTTCCTGTTCATTGTTAAATGATCATATTGTTACAAATGTACATATTGTATATATTGTTACATATTACACAATGTTAATATTGTTTATGTTGGCCAATAAAGCTGATTTTATACTGATTCTGGTTTATATTTTACATACTGGATGACAATCTTCCATGTATTCTGGCTTTTATACCATACCGACATTAGATGGTGTGGTGAACAGCATAGTATCATGGCACTATAATGCAAAATATATGCTGGTATGCTGTGGACCGGCATCAGTAAAGTGACCAGCATACCAGCACCAAAACACAACATATGCTGGTATAATGTTAACCAGCTATGCTGGTCTGTGCTGTTTTTTTTCAGCAGGGCCGACTGTTTCCCTGTGAACATCATGTGGGTGTGTCATTATCAGATAATGAAGTGTGGCAGAAAGACTGTATCTCTCCTTAGATTCATATCGATTACATAAACTGAGAATATTTATTTTTGATTAAGCTTGCTGCACTTAAAAGTAGACACTTTAAGCTTTCTATAAATATATATGTATAGATATATAGATATATGGATATATATGTGTGTGTGTAGTATTCACTTAGTGACGCATTTCAAAAAGATTTTCGGGGAGACTGAGACAGTAGAATGCGCACCATGTTTATTTTTTTCTTTATTTTACAAAAGCACAATGTTTTATTGATATGTGAGTGTACATTAATAAAAAATAAAGGCCCTTTACAGATTCAAATGATGTATTACTTGTATACATGTGCATGATTAAAAATGATGCAGCATTTTAAGTTATTTTATAATCAACAGACATATCTTAACTGACCAGTACATTTTAAAAGATTTTTTTTAAAGCGCATTTAAAAAATTGTACAATGCCATCTGTTGAATTTTGGAATTAACTAAAACTCTTATGTGTTACCGTGAAGTGTGCAAAATAAAGATATAAGTCTATTGTTTTATGATTTCTTATTCTGTATCAGTTATTAGCAAGTTTAGAATATGTCCTGCGCCATTTGGGTAATAAAAGTACTTATTTATTCTTTTTTTTTTTCTAATAAAGGCATTTTCCATTTAAATTTAAACTTCTATTGCAAATAAAGCCTACTGTATATGTTACCTCAAGCTTGCCCAAATAGATCAAAAAGATTCATATCTTATTTGTGCTAAAAAAAAAAAATGTAGCTTGTTCCTGAAAAAAAGCAAAAATGGATATGGATACCTGCCATATTTATATTATTGATATCACTGCATTTTATACATTATACTGTATACAGACTTCATATTGTTAATCTAACTTTGCCTGCGACTGTGTTCATGTAGAATTTAATTGCACACTTATAAGGGTTTTTCAAAAAGATGTCCAACACACGAATTTTTGAAAAAAAAAAAAAAAACTAAAATGTGAAGGATGTGGAATTTAGGTGTGAGATTGCGTTTATGAAATAGATTTCAATTGCACTCTCATAAGCGCATATAAAAAATGTACAGCGCCATCTGGTGACTATTAAGATGAACTAATGATTTTTTCAGGGTCTTTTTTTTCATAATAAAAATTTCAAATTAGCATATAGTATATGCTAGCCTATACTGTATGTTACCTCAAGCTTGGCCAAATACACCAGTGAAAACCACATTAAATGAATTCAGTGATGCATGCACAAACATACTGTATATACTGTATACAGTTTTTACATATCTGCAAATTCAGCAGAAGTGTAACACCAAATGATCTTATAGTCACTGCATCCTGATACACAGGCAGTTTCATGCTGGATCATATGTTATGTTTATTATTTATATTTATGATGTTGCTGACAATCACAACAGCTGAGGCATCGTATGTTTTATGTCAGTATCACTTTAACACTGGGTGTAATAAGTGTAGATGCAGTTAACCAATGATTCCAGCAGGGGGAGCACTATGTCGCTGAGGTATGCAGAAGAGCACATGGCTTCCTTTCTCCCAGTCACTACACATGTGAGCTGAGGGAAGCTGTGTCCGTGCATCTTTCATACAAATACCTCCAATTTCAGATATGAGATCTTTAAAATAACTTCATGATTACATGTGTTTTAAGCAACTGTATGTAGACACCCAGGAAAACCCAGGAATTTTGCAGTACTTTATGTCGGATTATTTTGAAGTTAAGAAGTAAATTATCTGATGCTAATCACATTACTCTTGTAATGCTAACTGCTGTTAGCTATGCTAACAAGTGATGTGCAGTAACCATGGTAACGACCTCATCACGTGTTCTGTAATGTGTAGTCAATGTTGTAGTTAGAGTACATTGTCAAAATGTTTATCACTGAGTGAATGTTAGTGTGTTATATGTGTTAACCATGAGTCGCAGTATAAGTGGGAACAAGCACGAATCTGTTTTTATTTACTGTAATATTTCAGTACAGGTTATACAGTACACAGATACAGTTTTTATTGTATTTGGTGAGAGAACTGTGTACATAGTGGCGTTTGTTCTGCTATTGATTTGCATTGTATGAGGTTTTGCTGATAAACCAGTCATTACACATGTGAGCTGAGGAAAACTGTGTCTGTGTATCTTTCATACAAATGCCTCCCTTTTACAGCTTTTACACCCACAGCAAGTTTAGCTGCTCCAAAGCAAATGCTGTGTTTCTACTGCTGATATCCTGATATTAATGCTGCAGATATAAAAGTAAAATCTGATATCTATCTATCTATCTATCTATCTATATATATATATATATATATATATATATATATATATATATATATATATATATATATATGGTGTCACCTATATATATATATAGGTGACACCATGATGGTTACAGAGTTATTAACAGTAATGAGGATTTTTCAGACACACACACACACACACTGACAATTTCAATTTACTGCTTTTCATTCACATACAACAATTCATTTAGAGACTGTCTTCTCACAGATCCAAATAAACTTATGATCACAGGGATAATCAGCCCAGTGCGACACAGGATCAGACTCTTTACCAGTTATAACACAATCTTCATCTTTTGTATTACTGTTCGGTTCTCCACTTCCCCAAAACCTGACAGAGAGAATCAGAGGATCTGTTGTGTTTCTCAGACTAATGAAGAGTCAGTAACTGTATCATAAGTAAATTATTAGTTCAGTGATTTCTTACCCAGTGTTCAGTGGTGTATTGTCCACCCACTTCCACACACCCTCTGTGGCTCTGTCACTCAGACCAATCCAGGCTTTACTGCCACTCCGCAGTGTATTGATGAACTCCTGTCATGGTTGTAGTAACATACAATAATAAGTCTCTCTCTCTCTTGCATACACAAACACACACACAAACAAATTTAAACAATTGTGTAGTCTGGGACACCCTTAGGAAAGGTAATAAAATTTTTATTTAAAAAAATATTGTTTGCTTGTTTGTCAGAAATTTCAAAATAAATTAAAAGTGAGTGAGTGTTAATGATGAGCTGTAAGTTGTGTAAGTGTATGGCTTATAATAAATAAATAAATAAATAAGTGCAATTTAAGCACTAACATAGAACATACTGAAAGTCAGTGCACAGTTTAAACTGCAACATTGATCCTAATATTGTGGGGAAGGTCACATAACCACATAAGGCTTTTTGTTTTCAAATAAAAGAAGCATATTATATATTTATATTATAAATCATTAAGAATTCAGTACTAAAGTACATAAACATATTTCAGACATCCTTCTCTCTTCACCCTGGCCCTTCAAACGGAATCCACCACTGCCTAGATACATAGAACACACACACACACACACACACCTGTTCCTCTCTGCTGTTTATGATCACCAGGTCTGCTCCTTTGTCCCTGCAGTCGTCTCTGCTCTCAGTCCAGCTCTTCTTCTCATTAGACATAGAATAAAAACTGGAGCTGAAATACTTCACATTGTCTATAGAGATAAATGAATAGAATTTACAGAGATCATAACAAGCAGGTTCTGATCTGTTGCTTGTGTTTAACCATGATATCTATTTCACCACATAGGCAACAGGCTATAAAAATATATACATAAAAACAAACAGACAAACAAAATATTTATTTACTCATCATGGACACATTACATTACATTTACATTATGACATTTGGTGGCTGCCATTATCCAGAGTGACTTACACTTTTATCTCATTATACATCTGAGCAGTTGAGGCTTTTAAGGCCTTGCTCAAAGGCTCAACAGTGGCAACTTGAGGGTATCGGGGTTTAAACCTAGGAAATTCCAACTACTTTTTTAAAATAATGTTCCAATAACGGGGTGATTTCAACCCAACTGTTCTGTTTCAGGATTTAAAAAAGGGAAATAATTTGGTTTCTGGGTCATTTTGAGTGTTTTCACACTGCACATAGTTGAACAAACAAACAAGTAGACCGTCAGTGAGAATCTCTAGACGGTGCTTTGTGCTCATGAACTCAGTCTTGTATGGGCTTCATCAGGGACTTGATTTCCCAGAGTGCACTCTGTCACATGGTGCAGTTGTAACTTTTTCAGCTATAGGTGGATAACTTGGCTTTGATTAGTGTTGGAGTTGTATCCCATCTGTTGACTGATCTGCTTTCGATGTTAATAATATTGCTTTAGTCGTCAACATTCTGTTTTTAAACATGGTTTAGTGTTTCACCAGTTTGTTTATTTTTGGGGTTTTCTTGAAATTAATTTCTTAACATCTGCAATTATGCCATGCCCTTCATTCCTCCAAACATAACAGAAGCAAACTTGTAAAGGTCTTGTTAAGTTAGTTCACTGGTAAAAGAAAAGGTAATTAAAAGGCAAAATGTTAAAGTAAAGCATTAAAAATGAACAAAAACTCATTTTCTCTATCTGTGAGTTATGGAACAGGATTTTAAAGTGTCACCAATATTAGTGAAATGTTTTTATTCTAAGATCATGGTGAAATTATCTGGAGGAACATGTGAGAAGATGTGAGTTAAAGCTTGATGCTTTGATGCTCCAGGTTTACAGTAGCTGATAGATTTCCACTGAGGACATTTAACTGTTGGGCATAAAAGGTAATGTAAAATCTGTCTACTTACACAAATGAAAAAGTGTCCTCAGGTATTCATCTCTCTCCCTCTGTAACTCGTCTCTCTCTTTAGTCAGGTTGTTGTAATTGCTCTGTAACTGCTCTTTATGTTTAGTCAGGTTGTTGTAATTAGTTCGTAACTGGTCTCTCTCTATAGTCAGGATGCTGTAATTGGTCTGTAACTGGTCCCTCTCTATAGTCAGGATGCTGTAATTGGTCTGTAACTGGTCCCTCTCTATAGTCAGGGTGTTGTTACTGGTCTGTAGCTGGATGTTTTCTGTATTTAGGATGTTGTATTTGATCCACAGCACTGCGACGGCAGTCAGCAATAGAACACACAGCAGCACCACACACACTGCAGTCGGTCTGTAACACCTGCTCCATGTAGTGTCTCCAACTAGATGGAAATGGACACAAAGGTACATTCATGTCTCTTACATGTAGAACTTGCGGTTTAGTCTCAGCAACCTCATTAATATCAAAGTTCTTTATGTACTAGTGAGCTGAGCAGAATCTCAGTAGCTCTATCCAGCCATCATTGTGAAACTCCGATTTGACAGTAATGGCTTTAAACTGGTTTAAAATAAACTGACTTGCATATCTGGATCACATTATCTGTTCTCCTTCTGCACCATGATGATTGCATGAGCCAAACTAAATAAAAAAATTTCAGTGATTTTTGGTTGATACACTTGGAACAACATGACACGATGAACATTTATTTTATTTTTTTCTTGTGTCCATTCTACAACTTCAATGTGTGTTTGGGGCCATTATATCACTGGAAGACTAAGGTTTTTTCAGGTTCAACCATTTAATTGATGGTTTGAGGTTCTGCTTAATAATTCTGAGTTTGTCCTCATTCTTCATTCACTTTATGCAATTCTGCATTTCCACTGACACCTAAACACCCCCGAGCAGGTTGCTAACACCACCACCACCACGCTCAACAGTTAGTACAGTCTTATTGGTGTTGAACGCTTCACCTTTACTCTTCCAAACATATCTCTGATCAGAGCTTTCATTCCAAGGGCTTCTTCTTCATCCATGTGGTCAACTGAAATGAAGACTAAAGGTGTGGACTTTGGAGCAGGAGCTTCTTTCTTGGATGGCAGCCTTTCATTTTATGTCCGTGTAAAACTGTCTTGATTGTAGGCTGAATTCACACTTCACAAGCTCTAGCTCAAAGTTCACAGCCCCCAAAAGAGATGTTTATTAGTATAGTATTATTATAATTATTATATATTATATTATAATAATACTATATTACACACAGTATGTCACAAAAGTGAGTACACCCCTCACATCTCTGCAAATATTTAGTTATATCTTTTCATAGGACAACACTGCATAAATGACTTTTTGACACAATGAAAAGTCGTCATTGTAATGTTTGTATAGCAAATTTATTGTCCCCTCAAAATAACTAAAAATAGAGCCAATAATAGCTGAACACCTGGCAACAAAAGTGAGTACACCCCTAAGTGAAAATGTACAAATTGAGAAGACTTTTGTGACATACTGTGTATATATATATATATTTCTTTCTTTTTTTTTTTTTCCAGTAGAACCTCATTATACTAATTTATTCCCAGCCAACCTGCACTGGCAAAAAAAAAGGTTGGTATAAGCAGCATTGTTCACAGTGCATTCACATGATTCACTCCATCTCTGAAGAGTTTAATTAAAAAGAGTTTTGCTAACTTTTTTTTTTCAGCTAACAAAATGTGAGCAGACATTTCACCATGCAAAACTCAAAAGTACCAGTACAACTCCACCTTAAACCCACCCACAGATGAGAAACGTGTAAACATACTGATTTGTTTAACCCTTGTGTGGTGCTCATACTGTATGTTCATTATTCACTCAGTGTTCGTGGGTCTGGTGGATCCAAAGCATTTTGGGGCTTTTAATTCAACACAATCAATCAGTTTTATGTCAAAATACTTACCAGATGTGTCCTTCATCCTGATTACAAGCAATATAAACAGGATATATAGTTAATATTTGCAGTTTACTTTTGTTAGATCACATGTATTAATTGAAGTACAGTACTACTCATTTTATGAAATGAAATTTAATAAAAAAAGAAAATCTATTATAAGCAATATGAGGGAAAAAACATAAAATGTACAAATGAAGCACAGTTTTTCTTAATTGACTCTTATTTATTTGAGCTTAATTAGAAATTTAACCCATTTAGGTGACTAAATAAACTGAACTATTGTCAAACACATCAGCCTCAATACATTCACACATCGTCCATCCGGTTTCCCTGTATAGACTGTAAGTTCCAAGCATATGAGAAAGTGGCATCACAGGCAGGCCAGATCGTTATACCATGTTTTGCAGGTTTAGCTACCGCCTAAGGGGGCAGTACGGTTGGGTACCGAAAACCGGTGCTAATACGGCACCGGTACCTATATAACCGGTATGTACCGGACCAAAACTTCGGTGCCACTTAAATGCCTGAACTGTCGATTAATATATTTGTTTTCTCAGGCTATGATGATGACATGGTTGTAACAAGCATTAGATTCATCAACACACATGATCGCTAGTAAAATTTAAATACTGCATTCATAGGGTTTCAGAAATGATTGGAAAAATAAATCATTTCCTTAATTAGAAAAATATTGACTTCAGAAAGCTTTGATAATACAAATTCAAAACATTGTTGCAGTAATGCTATTGTCCATTTTATTTTTGTAGATTAAAAGTTTATTAGATTAGATAAAAAAAATTAAAAGCACAAATCATCGGGAAATGAGACCATCCAAGATGCACGTGAACGCATCTTGTGTTACACTCACTCTGACAGCAGCAGGTGGTCTTAACTTGCTATCTTAACTTGCTAAATTAACATTCGTTAAAATGCCTAAAACTAAATGGTCGTGTGGCTATATTTCACAAGAAAGGATTCCGACACTGCGACGTGCAGTAAATGTTTTAGAGCAGTTGCGTGTAAAGGGGGAAACACGTCAAATCTAATGAAACATTTGAGCGCAAACGGAATAAAGTTAAAAGCAGAGGGATGCAAAGTGTTTGACAGCTTGCAGACAACAGCTGGCACTATTGGGGTGGACGACCCCAGCCCCAGTCATACCAACCGTAGCAAAAAGGAGTCCACTGATTTATGATGATTACAGCAGCCTTTCTGCAGGTTAGTAGTCGGCTAATGTAATGTTAATTGCAAAATGCTAATCTTGCATTCATGCTAACAAATGGTCAAACAATTTGTAAAATACTAATGTAACATGGGCGGCACGGTGATGTAGTGGTTAGCACTGCCGCCTTGCACCGCCAGGGTCCGGGTTCGATCCCTGGCCAAGCTCGATTCCCGTCTCTGTGTGCATGGAGTTTGCATGTTCTCCCCGTGCTTGGTGGCTGCGATGGATAGGCTCCAGGCCCCCGTTACCCTGAATACAGGATTAAGCGGTATAGATGATGAGTGAGTGAGTGAGTGAGTGATGTAACATGAATTCTCTTTGTAATTATGGCTTTCCAGTTAGTACTTAAACTTTTTATATATTGTTCAATTTTAAGCCTTTAATTTTTTTGTTCAATAAAAATTTATCCTTGAGTCATCCACCATCATTTTGTGGCTTTTGCAAAGTATCGGTTCAGGCACCGTTTTGGCACCGGTACCAGTTTAAAAGTATCGATTTGGCACCGGTATCGCAAAAAAAACGCGAAGGATACCCAACCCTAGGGGGCAGTGGCCCCTAAATTGAATTAGCTGCTCATCAATGGTGACATTAGCCCAACAGCTCTAAATTAGGGAAGGTGATGGCAGCTATCTTGTCTCTCGGCCCTCAAACTGTCTGTTGTCTCAGTTATCAAAGCGAAGAATCCTGGAAAATATGTGGAAATAAATATGTAGGGGGGCGTACAGGGTGTGGTCATTGAAAATGTGTTCTGATATATGCTCTACACAATGAGTCTGAGTTTGAAGAAATAATTGTATCATTTTTCTTCCAATAAAAAAAGTAAAAACCGTCCCACAGACCCGAACACTACACAATGAAATATACTAGTTGCAATATGCTTACACACCTGGAATGTCAAGATGAGCTTGACAATGAAAGAAGTAAAATATCTCAGCTTTTCTGTGAAACTTCAGTTTTCTGCCTAAAGGAATTGCAAAATACCTGATCAGTTTCCCTGTGAGTGACCCCACAAATATTTTGCGTCCCCTAAAAGAAACAAAAGCAAAAGGTGCAGCCTCATCTGATCCTTAATATATTGTCTTGGATAATATTTAATTAGCCAGTTGGACACATTGGGTATATGCATAAAATGTACAGAGATGTGGTTGAAAAAAAGACAAAACATGAATGGAGATCACTTATGTATGCACAGTTTGATGAGACCTCACAGGATTGGAACTTTCCGTGTGATGTGTGAGTGATGGGTGCTTCTGGGTAAGATGAGAAGCACATGAAGCGATGCATCCATCATGCATTGTGTACACTTTACAGTACAAGCGCCTGAAGGCAGTGTTCTGATCTGGGGTTGCTAAACAGATTTATCTCCCATACTGCTCAGATGACCACACCTCCCTCTGTAGGTGCTGTTTCCTAAGGTTGTGATGTTTACTGTTAAGATGCTCTCCATGGTGCAGTCTAGTGTCGATTGTTGTGGAATTGGTAGTGGCCATGCAGTCATCTGTGGACCGTGAGTACAGCAGGGGACTCAAGACACAACCCTGGGTGTTCCAGTGCTGAAGGTAAGAGAGGATGATTTCTACCCATCCTTACTGTCTGTGGACTGCCAGTCAGGAAGTTGTCCTTGGTCCTCCATCTTGGTGGTGAGTGGAGGGAAAATAGTATTTAAAGCTAAACTGTAGTCAGCAAACAGCATTTTTTTTCATAATTCCCCTTCTTAGTGTTCAGATGAGTTAGTGTGTAGAAGGTGTAAGATGGCATCATCAGTTAATAGGTTTGGATGGTAAACAAGTTGTAATAGGTCCAATGAGTCACATAGGCAAGTGATGATAAAGACTTTCAAAGCATTTCAGCACAACTGAGGCCAAGGCTACAGGACAGAAGTCACTGAGACAGGCAGGATGGGGTTTCTTTGGGACAGAAACAATAATGGACTCCTTTGAAGCATGTGGAGATTACTGTTTGGGATGAGAGGTTGGATATTACCATGAACACAGATCTACCAGATCTACCCTGTTCCAGATCGACCCTGTTCCAGAGTCATTTTCCATCATGCCTAGTGCCTACTCTAGGCTTATCTAAGTAAACTAGTGAGCAAAGTTCAGCAAGAGTAAATCAACTAGTATTTAGTATTCATTCATTGTATGTGCAATTTAAATACACTACAGTAGACTTCACTTCAACGTTTTTCTTTCTTCTGTGCTACTTTTAATCTACACTCTCAGATATCCACCATCATCTTCATTCACTCTGAAACATAATGAAACACACTAATCCATAAAATCCTATTTTTAAATTACTGCATCTCCCACGTTTAGCCTTGCAAACCTAAACACTTACCCATAAAATACTAAATTACTGAGTCTCTGTGTGTGCACAAGCAAACTGCTGCACTTCCTTTCTAGTGTACTGTACACTAAATTAATGTGCTGATGTCAATAAAAAGTTACAGAAGAAGGACATCAGTGTCTTCAAAAGTATGTAGACTTTTGAGCTGCAATATTCACTCATACATGGCATTCTGTTGTTAAATTCCAGCAGTTACTGTATATACAGTACATAAATAATATACTGTAGTATTATGTTATAAATGACGTGTATATATACCAAATAATGTATATATTGTTCCTTATGCTATTATAGGGTTTTTCACCTGCTGTTTTTAAGATTAATTTATTTACAGCCCTGTTGATTTTTTATTTTTGTTGTATGAAATAGTCGATGTGTTCCTGCAGTAGATCTTCAATTATTGGTCGATTTACCTGTTCAGAGACCTATGCAGCTTTATTGTAAGCTTTTAAGACAAAAGTGTTACTGCTCTAAGATCAGCGTTAACCTCAACTCTCCTTCACACGTCAATATGTGAAAAAATAAAAATAGCTCACAGCAGCAGCATAGAACACCCACAGGATGTACATCACACATGTTGTGCAGCTTCACACATGGACATGCAAAAGGGGTCAGGACCTTTAACTGCAAGTTCTCCACTGTTGTGTTTTTATTTTATTAAATTTGAAAGACAAAAAAGAGAACCCGCTGGTGGAACAACAGTTTAAATTTAAACCTAACAATAGTTGTTTAAGAAACATTGTGAAAATCCCATTCATTTTATGTGTTGTACATTACGCTGGAGGAGCAGTCCCTCTGTGCTGTTATAATAAGCTCCACTCTTCTGCAGGGCTTTACACTAGATTTTAGAGTATAGCTGTGGGGATTGTTTTCATTCAGCCCCAAGAGGATTAGGCCAAGTCAGGCATGCATATACTTTTGTCCATGTAGTGTATATGTAATATCAGTTTAAAGACATGCTATTTACATATATGATTTATTAATGCATTTACTATACAGGTCATAGCAATTTTGGATATCTATCCTGCTGTAACTAGGCTAGCTCTTTTCGCTGGTTGAATCTCAAATCTAGTGGTTGAATAGTGAATTACATGGAGTCTTTAACTCAACTAAATGCCAGAACAAAACCAGAACAAAACATGAACTTTAAACAAAGGATGTTGGCTTATTAATTGGAGCATGACACACAACAACATTAACAAAATAACAACTTGGACAGACTAATATACAAAAGAGACAAGAGGACTAACTAAACCCTAAACAGATACCTAGCCTACTAGCTGTTACGCACACTAGCAGCTAAGCTAAATGATAAAGCTAATCAGACTAGTTGCTAACAGACTAGTAGCCAAAGATCTAAGGGATGAACAGACTGGGTACACAGCAGACTATGTAGGGGGCAGACTAAGAACTAAGCAGGTTAGTGGCTAATCAGGTTAGTAACTAAACAGACTACGATCTAATCAGACATGGAGACTAGACAAACTAGGAGACTAAACAAACTAAGAACTAGGCAGGTTAGTATCACCATGTTAGTAGCAAAACAGACTAAGATCTAAACATTCGACAGTGGGACTTACACAAGGGAAAACCAAACAGACTAAGAAACAAACTAAAACATTTAACAAAGACAGCTCCATCAAACATATGCCAACTTAAAACAAACTAAAACAGAACATAACCAAAGAAAAGCCCATTTAAAATAACAAATGCTCGACCCACTTTCCCAGAACAAACAGCTATTTATAGAATGTCTAATGAGCTACCTCGGTTCAGGTGAGCACTCTCATCACCTGACTGAGGTGCCTTCTGGGAAACTGTGTCTACAAACAAAAACTACAAAACAAACCAACTCAAAACAGTGCCCTCTAGTGGTTAACCCTCACACAAATGGCTGTGAATGTTCACTCTAGGAATTGGCAGAAGGCAGTGTAGGACAATCAGTATAAAATTCAACAATAGGAAATTGACTAAACTAGCTTAAGCTTTGGTTTGTCTCTCTCTGTATATGCAGTTTACATACATAACGGGATTCTCCACATGGCATAACAGGAAACCAACATACCGCTATCTTAAGCTAAAATTGTGATTTTCTTTCCTTCTATGTTACATTCTAACTACACTCAGATATCCACCATCATCTCCACTCACTCAGAAACAGACTAAAACAAACTAATCTGTAAAATCCCCGAATTACTGCATCTCTGCATGTGGAAACACTTTTAGCTTTGCAAACCTAAACACTTACCTGTGTGTGGTGCTGTGTCTGGGTCTCTCTTTAAGTCACTGCTTTCAGGGTTGGAGTCATGACCTCTAACAGCATCTACACTCTCATAGATATCCACCACTATTTCCCTTCGTGCAGGAGAACGCTGAAACATCTCTAAACTGATTAAACTGTAAATTACAAAGTCTGTGTGTGTGCAGAAGTAAACTGCAGCACTTTTTAGTGCACACGGAATTAAATGTGCTGCTGTCAGTAAAGGAAGTTACACATCAGAGGAGGAGCATCAGCGGCTTCTTGTGGTCAAAGTGTGAAGACATTTAAGCTTCAATTTTCACTCAAACGTGGCATTCTCTTGTTAAAGTCCAGCAGTTATATACGTACATACTAAAATAATGTTGTTGTGTTGTAATGAGTGATCAGTGTCAGGGGTAGCTCAGTGGATAACACATTAGACAACAGTTTGGAAGGTATCAGGTTTGAACCCCACAACACCAGGTTGTCCTTGTTGGGCCCTTGAGCAAGTCATTTAACCATCAACTGCTGAGATGATAATGAGATAAAAATGTGGCAATATACACATAAATAAAAATAAAAAAATATTTTATTTTATTATTCCATGTTTACTGATTTTACTTCTTTCACATCCATCATTACATCTAAAATCTAAAATGTTATTTTACTTGGTGAAATGGAGGGTTATGTGGAATTTATATGAAATGAGAATAAAATTATCCAACTGGAGCTACGGAAAGATCATGTGTCTCCACCTGTCTCTCCATCGCCTCCTGCTCCTGATTCAGATTCCAGTGAATAAACTTTGGCTCACATCAACTGCCTTTGTCCATCATATATATTCTTTGTCTGGCTGTAAAGGAAAAATTATGTTTGTCTGCAGACAGTGTGTTAGTGAGTGACTTTGGTTTTGCTAACACAATACACAAACCACCATCATTGAATCGCATTTAGCAAATGTTACATTCAACAGAATTTAAGTGAGGAAAGGAGAAGTTATCATTTCCGTTTGAGATACTGCAGTAGTTTGCGGGGTGTTAAGCAGCGCATCAGTAACAGCAGTGCTGTGTGAGTGAGGCTTCAGGTGCAGTATAGAGTGCAGCTCACCTACACCATGAACATGATCAGAGCCAAATACCAGCATTTTCTCTCAGAAGCCAAAGGGAAGCCAGGCCTCCCCGGGTTTTTCAGACTGTATTTGTTAAAATAATAATAATAATAATAACTTTGTTTAACGGTTTTGTTTCAGTAATAATCTCCTCTGTGCTGTTGTTAAATGTCACGTCGTCTCTTTTTTTCCACTGTTTATTTTAGTGAGTGAAACAGCGCCCCAGATTGTATGTGGTGAGTGCGTGGTGAAACTCGGTATTGCACATTTACACACACGTCTGAAGGAAGGCCAGGTCGAGTTAGATTTCCTTTTTTTAAGAATAATAACAATCGAAAGGTTAATCAGTCAGATAATACTATCTTCGTAGCGTCGACAAATTGTGATTTGTCACGAAAAGTCAAAAGAAGTCCAGGGTGAAATTGGCTTCCCTTTGTAAAAAATAATGGACGAATAACCTATCAAAATTCAAATGAAATTTTCATTTGTCCCATACACAATTATACACAGTATGATATTTTGTTAAATGCTTACATGACTGTTTGTGACCTAAAACGAAATAGGAACTTGCAAATGCCACTAGAAAAGAATGCAAAATATAAAATATTGTACCTAATGTAATCAATGGTGAAGAATTTGGGGAATTTTGAATAATTTACTGGAGTGGTCATTTTTATGGCTGGGCTCAAAACACAAGCAAAAGTGTACACAAGGCTGATGGAAAATCACAGCAATAAATAAAATAATTAGGTAACAAGATGAATCTTCTTAGTTCCCTCTAACAGTGTGTACATTCTCACAGATATCCACATCATCTCCACTCACTATAATAAAACACTGAATTACTGCATCTCTGCACTTTGTAACACTTTTGGCCAAGCAAACTTAAACATTCTGTACCTGTGTGTTGTGCTTCCGGGCGTGTCTCAGCGTCGGCATCTTCCTCCTCTGTGTCAGAGTCATGACCTACAACATTGCCTGCAATCTTGTAAATAACTTTCACCATCTCATTCTGCTCAGAAGAACACCAAAACATCTTTAATCTATGAAATATTGAAAGATGAAATGTCTGTGTCTGTGTGTGTGCGTGACTGACAGTCTGAGTCTCTGTACAGGAAACTAAATGTGGTGCTGTCAGTAAATGAAGTTGGAGGAAGTGACACATCAGAGCAGAGACATGTGAGCTGCAAAACCCATGAATATTCCATATGTCCAGTAGGTATATAAAAATCAAAATAATGTGATAATTGTATATAATAATGTATATGCTGCACCAATGCATTATATGATTGTTTCATATAATGTCATTTCCTAAAGTTGGTTTTTCCCATTTCAAAAACCAACCACTAAAATGTCATTTTGCACACACCTGTATTTAAATAGTATTCCACTTAGTGTTTTATTCCTTACTTAAATATTATTCTATTTTTTTTAACACTACAAAAAAAGATGCAAATGCAGAAACTCATAAACCATGAGACAGTGCAGGCAGAGGAGAATGACGTAGCTGTGAAAAACAGAGAGAGAGAGAGAGAGAGAGAGAGAGAGAGAGAGAGAAATTGAGATGAAACTGATGTGCTGCTCATCAGTGCACAAGATCTAACCTAGGCTCCAGGCTTCCTGTGACTCTGAACAGAATAAGTGGTATAGAGAACGAGTGAGTGAGAGTGGAGATAGTGTTGGATTATTAATTAGGAACTTATAAGGAAATAAAAGAAAACTGAAAGCACAAAATGAACAGAGCTTTGCTCAAACAGACAAAACAAAAGAAACTAAAACAACAAACTCAAACTATAATTAGGGCTCAGGGCAAACACAGGAAAGGATCTGAACACAGGGAACCAGAAGCTGACACAGGGAACTGACAGAAGGAAACATGGAGCTGGAGCTAACTAAGGACACATAGGGGAACTAGAGACGAGACAGGGCTAGACAGGAGAGACAGGACTGGAGTGGAGAGACAGGGCACAGAGATAGGACTAGAGACCAGATGGGTTAGTGGTTAGTGAGTTTAGTAGCTACATGGAATATGGAGACACTGGATGCTGACTTAACCGGATTAGTATCTAAGGGAGTTAGTGGCTAACCGGGTTAGTACTGACCTAATAGGGAAACAGAACACAAGAAGCAAAGCACACATGAGGCTATTCCAAACTAGCGGCTAACCTACTAGTGACCAGAATCACTAGCAGTCAATCCCACTAGAGGCTAGCCTACTGGAGGCTAACCCTACTAGCAGCTAACCCTACTAGCAGCCAAGGCCTACTAGCGGCTAACCCTGCTAACGGCTAGGCCCTCATGTGGCTACACAAAACTAAACAGACAAAGAACTACACCAGAAGGCTGACACTGGGGAGACACAGAACAGTACTTACACAGGAGGAGATGCAGCCTAACTAAACACTGAACAAGGCAGCTCCATGAATCCACTCACACAGAATGTAAAGTAAACCAAAAACATAGCCCTAATAAAACCAAAGTTACAAAACATAAACCAAAATATAAACTTAAAGAAACCAAACAAAACAGAATGCCCACATGACTGATATAAGGATATATACAAACATATACACCAACGAACAAAAAACAATGCTTAACCCAGTTTCTTCTTCTTCTTTGGTGTTTTCCGGCAGTTGGCATCCATCATGTTGCATTACTGCCACCTTCTGGTCATGGTCTCTTTTCCTTTTCTAACGGTTGGCATCCAGCTTTATTGTGCATTACTGCCCCTCTGTTCCGGAGTGTGGCTTGGAGAGTAGGTAAAAAATAAAAATAAAAAAAAACCCTATACCCCCACTTCCCATCATCTTGGACTTCCTTCTTCCATTTATTCCCCACTCTTTCCTTCCAATCCTATTCATTACCCCTGTTTCTCATAGATAAGCTAGCACTATCCTGTTTTTCCTTCCATTATCTGCCCCTAGCCCCTCCTCTAGAGTGACCTGCACCCCTATTTCCCTCAGTCTATCCCTCATGACCTCCCTCTGTGCCTCGTAACTCCTGCACCTCATGATCACATGTTCTACTGACTCCTCTTCCTGACATCTGTCACACAGTCCTGTTTCATTTTGAGTGTTTTATTGAATAAGTTATGCCCCAGCCTTAATCTTGTCATCACTACCTCTTCCCTCCTTTTCCCCACTCCCACTCTTTCCTTGTTCACTTTTCCTTGTATCTTATACAAGTGCCTTCCTTTCCTATCTCTGTCCCATCTATCCTGCCACTTTTGGATAATTTTCTCCCATATGATGCTTTTCACCTCTGTTTTACTCATTTTAACGTTAACCTCAACATTATCTCTTGTGAGTGTTCCCTTGGCTAATTTATCTACTATCTCATTTCCCTTAATACCTATATGTGCTGGTATGAAGATTACCTTAATGCCTTTATTTATTGTCCTTGTATACACTTGAAGTACCTCATACAAAATAGCTTGTCTTGCCTTTGAATGAAATGATCTTAAACTTGCTAACACTGACAGTGAGTCAGTGCATATCAGGACCTTTCCTTCCTCATTTTCCTCTAGCCATTGTATTGCGTACAGTATTGCCATGATCTCCGTCGTATAAACTCCTATTCTATCAGATGTCCTTTTTCCCCCTTCCACTTGGTTTTCCGGAATTGCCACCCCAAATCCTGTTTTCCCTGTTTGTGGGTCTTTGGATCCATCTGTATACATTACAACATATTCTTTATACTTTTGACTTACATGTATTTTGTATAATATCTTTACGTTTTCTTCATTGTTCATTTTCCTTTTTTCCGCCACTAAATACCAATCTACTTCAGGCCATTCCATCTTCCATGGAGCCATTTCTGGTATAACTGTTGTTTCTGTCACTTGTAGCTCAGAGATTTCTAATTCTTTTGCTATTCTATTTCCTATTATACCAAAGTTCTCTCCGTGATTTCCCCCATTAGCTTTTAACCCTACCCAGTAGTTTGCCATTAGCTGCATCCTCCTTAATTCTAGTGGCATTTCCCCGACTTCCATTTGCACTGCCGCTACTGGTGAGGTTCTAATAGCACCACAGCACACTCTCAAAGCTTGTGATTGTATCACATCCAGTCTTTTTAATGACGACTTGGCTGCTGATCCTATCACTATACTTCCATATAGGATCTTATCATTGTCACATATACTCTTCTCAAAGAAGACTTACTAGCTCCCCATTCTCTTCCTGCCAAACATATCATCACATTTATTACTTTTTTGCATTTGTCCTCCATTTTCTTTATATGTTCTGCAAAATTCAATCTTGCATCAAATGTTATTCCAAGATATTTATAGTTCCCTACTCTCTCCAATTCTTTCCCATACATTTTTTAGCCCCCCCCCCTCCCGCCTTTCTACATCTCTTTCTTCTTGTGAATATTACAGTTTGGGTCTTTTCAATGGAGAATCTAAATCCCCACTCATGTCCCCATTCCACTACCTTATCTATTGCTTCTTGCATTCTCCTTTTTTATGTACTCTATGTTTCTGCCTCTTTTCCATAATGCTCCATCATCTGCAAATAAAGACCTGCTAATATCACCTGGAATTGTTGTGAAAATTTAATTTATCATAATAATGAAGAGTATTGGGCTTATCACACTTCGTTGTGGTGTTCCATTTCCAATTGTGTATTGGTTTGACATTTCTGCTCCTATCCTTACTTCAATTCTCCTTTCATACAAAAAATATTTTATCCAATTAAACATCCTCCCACCAATTCCTAATTTATTCAGCTTTATTAATAACCCCTCCTTCCATAACATATCACATGCTTTTTCTATGTCAAAGAATACCGCCACTACTGACTCTCTATTTGCTTGTGCCTTTCTTATTTCAGTTTCTAATCTAACAATTGCATCCACTGTATTCCTCCCTTTCCTGAAACCACTCTGATAGTTTGCTAGTATCCCTCTTTTCTCTAAGGTATATGTTTGTCTTTCTGTTATCAAGTGCTCCATTACTTTACACAAGTTGGATGTCAGAGCTATTGGTCTGTAACTTGATGGTTTTGTTGGGTCTTTGGCTGGTTTCCTGATTGGAATCACTACTGCTTCTTTCCATACCTTTGGTAATTTTCCCTCTCTCCAGATTTTATTATATAACTCAAGCAGTTTCTTAATTGCTCCATTTCCCAGGTGTTTTAACATAACATAATTGATCTGATCCTTTCCTGGGGTTGTTAGCCGGGTTCTCTTGATTGCTCTCATCATTTCTGCTATTGAGAATGGGTCATTTAGGATTTCACTATCTCTTCCTCTTTCCTGTCTATTGTTTGTTCATATTGGCCTAGTGTTTCCATCCTTCTCCTTTTTTCTTCTTCGGGCAAGTTTTCTGAGCTGTGTATTTTTGAAAAAGATTTAACCATCATCTCTGCTTTTCCTTTGTTAGTTACCCCTACCTCTCCGTCTACTGTCATCACTGGATATTCCTACTGCCTATTATCTCCTCCCATTCTCTTTATCATTGTCCATATTTCACTCACGTGTGTGGATGTTCCTATTTAACTACAAAATTTCCTCCAGCTGTCTCTTTTAGCTTGTCTTACCTTCCTTCTCACTTCTGCCTGTGTTCTCTTATACTCAATCATATTCTGCACATTGTGTGTCCTTTTAACTAGTCTGAATGCTATTTCTTTTCCTTACTGCTTCCTGACACTCTTCATTCCACCAAGGCACCAGTTTCCTATTCCCTCTATTCTTTCCTTTTGGGATAGCTTCCTCTGCTGCTTTTAAGATAGCTGCTGTTACTTGGTCGTTGACCTTATTTATACTCCCCTGTACATCTACACTACTCATTAGTTCTTCACTCAATGCCTGAAATTTTTCCCAGTTTGCTTTTTCTACTTTCCATCTTGGGCTTCTATATTCTCTCACCTCTTCTTGCCTCCTACCTATTCTGCTTACTACTGGATAGTGGTCGCTACCTATTGTTGTTGATTTCCACACTTCCCAATTACTGTTTCCCGCTAATGTGTTTGTTACTAGGGTTATATCCAATACTGACTCACATCCTGTTGATAAATTTATCCTTGTGTTTGTTCCATCATTTAGATTAACTAGATCTTTCTCCCCCATCAGCTCCTCTATTATCCTTCCATTTGCATCTGTTTTGTCACACCCCCACATTGAGCTATGCGCATTGAAAGCTGCACACCAGATTACTTTTTGTCTATCTTGCCCTTGTATCCTACACAACTTTTCCAATGTCAACCTTTTACATGGATTATAGTAGTTAATTATTGTTATCTGTCCCCCACGTTCCCAAATCTCTACCACAATGCACTCCTGATCCCCACCCTCTTCTAAGACCCTGTATGGTATTCCTTTCTTAATAAATGTGGCACACCCTCCTCCGACCCTATCCGTTCTATCCCTCCTTATTATTGTATACCCATGAATAACAAAGTTGAGGTTTGATTTCAGCGATGTTTCCTGAATACATACTATATCTGGTCTTTTGTCCAATTCCCTGATGAAGTGCTTAAATTCCTGACCATTTGCTATTAGGCTTCTAGCATTCCATTGTAAAAATATTACCATTAGAATCAACCAATGCATGCTGTATCTTGACTTGTCTGACCATGACTTCACATCCAACATAAGCCACATTATGAGGGCCTCCACAGTTACAGCATTTTGGCTCCACCCCTGTCCCACACTTTCCAAACTCATGATCTCCTCCACATCTAGCGCATCTTCTCTGCCTTTTACATGTTTTTGCAGTATGTCCAAACCTCTGGCAATTATAGCATCTCATTGGTTTTGGGACAAACACCTGCACTGGGTAGCTCATATATCCTAGGAACACTTTCTGAGGAACATTCTCTCCTTCAAATTCTATCGCCACTGATTCACTATCCTTTAACACTCCTTCCCTTTTCATTTTTAATCTTCTCATTCTGATTATTTGTTCACCTTTAATATTCTTTTTCAGCTCTTCCATGTTTACATTGATAGGCACCTCAGTTATCACTCCCAAGCACCTCCCTCCTTTCTGAGCTCCCTACTAGCATTTTCCACCTTGCATTTGTCTATCTCCTTGATTTTCAGAGCTCTTTCCATCTGTTTTTCATCCGCACATTTTCACGTTTCCATCGCTCAAAACTTTTGCATATTCTATCTCCCCTACTTTGTTTGCTAGTGTAGTTGTGAGTAGAAATGGATTGATGCTTTTCATACTTCCTTGATTCTTCTCATTAAACCTTATTATTACAATATATTTATCGTTCCTTTTTTCTTGTGTTAACTTTTGTCCTTCATTTTCACTTTCTGACCTGGATTCCTGTTCCTTTCTGACTCTTTTATTTCTTTTCATATAATATATGATATTACATATATGTTGTAATATGTTACATATATAACATGTAACACGGGCAGCACTTACATATTTAATAACTTTATTTTTAATTATCTTTAGTAAAGTTTGAAATTCTCCATAACCCTCTAATAAAAGCTCTTGCTCCGCTTGAGAAAAAAAAAGGAGCTGCTCTTTTGCCATTTCGTCAATCGCAGGGGTTGTGATCAGTGTTTCTACTGTCGATGCATATCGCCTTTTAAACAAACGCACGAACGCGCAATAATCTTAGACAACTCAATCCAGCTATACTAATCATCAACAACAGGTGTGCTCGAAGAACCGAATTAGCCACATCGTAATTAGCATGATGATCTCATCTTAGATCTGTCAATTCATCTCGGATGTTTCAAGCAACGTACGAAGAATGGACCCCAGAAGCCAACAAGGCCAAAACAATAAACAAAATGCCCTCTACCTAGTATCAAAGTGAAATAACTAACCTGCACCAAAACTAAAGAAAAAGAAATACAAAGTTCTTCCCTTACTCCCTTGCTAACCACAAACCAAGAGAAAACAGGGTGTAAACAAAATGGCGTCGACTCCCTACTAAGCCACTAATTACAAAACTATTGTATATACAAATATATACAAATTGTATTTACAACCAGGCAACCAGAACCAAAGAAGGGCAAACACAAAAACGAAGTCAGAAACGTAGGAGAAGGTCATACACAATATAATTCTACAAAAGTAATCAAAAAAACAGTAAGCAAAAACACAGTCTGAAGCGCTGTGGTCTGAAGGCCTTAAGTAGGCCTCTGCGTCTCCTGGACACCCAATCATCCGGCAGGAGGCGGGACCAACAAAGGACAGGCAGGGCAGCAACCAATAGATTGCAGGCACACTGAAGAGGGTGGGACCTGCAACAACCAGGGAAGATACACCCCCCCATACCTCCACCAGCAGAGACATAGCAGAAACTAAACATAGCCAGACACAAAAATGCAAATAAACTCAATATCGTAACAGTACTCATATTTGCTGCCATTGATTGACTCAATTTACAAGTGACCCACATGGGCTTCATGACACTGAGGTGATAGAGGTCTGTCAGTAGCTTTGGCATGTGACATATTTAAATGTGAGTAACAGGTGAATCTTATGGCTAGGTAGGTCAAAATGTTGAACAAGATAAGTTGGAGAGTGGTGAAGAAATTATTTAAAAATATTCAGGTTTAGGTAAAAGAAAATAAAGTTTCAGTTTTAAACAAGCAAATGAAAATTTAATCATGAATGCTGTAAATAAGCAATGTATATATCATCATCATCATGATAATTAATGATAAAGAGGTTAAGTATTTTTTTTTTCTCTAGCTTTATTGTTTTCACCCTTCAGTTCCTTTTCCATTACAATTTCTGACCTATTTAAACCAAAAATAAATCACTTAATGTAAAGGACTTACATTAAGTCATTAAGTGATAAGTCACTGTGGACATGTGTGTTTTTTAGTTTTTTTTAGTTGTGTGTGTAGACTCAGTTTCCCAGAAGGCACCTCGGTCAGGTGATTGAGCTCACCTGAACCGAGGTGGCTCATTAAAGTGGTTATAAATAGCTGGCTGTTCTGGGAACCTGAGTCGAGCATTAAGAACGTCAATGAGGGCATTATGTTTAGTTTGTTTGAGTTAACTTATTTTACAGGTGTGTGGTTTTTCTTGTTTGAGTTTGGATGGTTGGTGAGCAGTCTAGTTGTGGTGTGTGGTGTGTCTGGGTCGCTGTTAGAAGCGTGAGTGTGTTTGGGTCGCTCACGGGAGCCGGTATGTATGTAGTCCGCTCATAGGAGCCAGCGTAAGTCTGGGTCGCTGTTAGAAGCGCGGGAGTGTGTGGTTCGCTCATCGGAGCATAGGTGTAAGTGTGGCTCCCTGTTAGAAGAGCCAGTGTGAGAGGTTGTGAGAGCCTGTGTGTGTTTTCATTATATGTGGGCTTTACGTTGAGTGTGTGTCATTTATTTCATTTGTTTATTCTGTACATTGTCTTGTTTTATTATGTTATTAAAAGACAATTTTTTGGGTTAAAACATCCCTCTGCACCTATGCCTGACTTCTTGAAGCCCTCATGGTATAAGCAACAGCCAGGACTACCTAGAGTTCGTGACACTTCACAGTAATAACATTCACATACTTCTTTAGCTGGTTATGACAGTTTTCTTATGACTGTTTTTTTTTCCATATTCAAACATCTGAATATTAAATTAGAATTCACAGAAGACACACATTCTAAAATACACACATGACAAAAAATTGTTTTGTTCAGAATTGTGAGCTCAGTCAAGAAACATTAATTGTAATAAGCGTTTTCCTTTTTCTAGCAAAAAAAATTATAAATAAGAAAGTTGTTTTTTTTAGGTGAAAAGTCAGTAGAAAATCAGTGGACTGATCATATCTTAATAAACTAACTACAGGTATATAAAGTATCCAAAAAAAAAAGGCTTGGTTATCTGTGCATGTGGTTCACCTGAAACTGATACTGTATAAATATATACTAAATTAGAAAATGGGTGCATTAATGTGTGGTAGCAGGTTAACTGTGAGATCGTCTCGGGTTACTTGACTGTAACCCTGTTCCCTGATAAAGCGGGAACGAGATGCTGCGTGAAAACGCTATGGGAACATCTATTTGTTGCCCGGTTGTGAAGCCTGTGCATGTCAAACCCGCCGAATACCTTCGGCTTATAACCTGTGCCAGGCATAACGTCACTGAATAAGGTGCACCTGCAGGTTATAAATAGGAGTGAACCGGAAACATCCTCAGGTCAATTTTATCTGAAGTACGTCCAGGCACGTCAGCAGTGCGGCATCGGAACGCAGCATCTCGTTCCCGCTTTATCAGGGAACAGGGTTACAGTCAAGTAACCCGAGACATTCCCTTTCAAAAGCTACACTCAATGCTGCGTGAAAATGCTATGGGAACGAGAATACCAATGCCGCCTCACTGCAAGTGTTTGGACCCCCAGGTTGTGTAGCGTGTGCGCACAAGCCGAGGAGGTCTCAGACCTAGCTCTGGGATGCTGACTCAAGGACCCGTGAACCCGGAGTAGCATTGACATCCAGACTATAAAATCTAACAAACGTGTGTGGAGAGGACCAGCCCGCCGCATCACACACCTGCTGCAGGGGAACGCCTCTTGCTAAGGCAATCGATGAGGCAATCCCCCTGGTTGAGTGAGCCTTGATTCCCAGAGGCGAAATGTGACCACGCGCCTCATAGGCTAGGGCAATGGCATCTCTCACCCAGTGTGACAGAGTCTATCTAGTGGCAGCCGCCCCCCGGTTGTGACCCCCATGGCAAATAAAGAGCTGCTCTGACTTACGCCACTGGCTAGTGCGGTGGACGTAGATCCTAAGAGCACGTACTGGACACAGTAAGTGAAGTCTTTCCTGCTCCGGACCTGTGAAAGGCGGAGGACAGAAGGCTTCGAGAACAACTGGGTGCATGGTCGAGAATGGAACCTTGGGAAGATAGTTCGGGTGAGGATGCAGGATAGCTTTGACTAGCCCAGGGGCAAAGTCTAGGCAGGATGGGGAGACTGACAGAGCCTGCAGATCCCCAATCCTCTTCAAAGAAGTAATAGCCATAAGAAAAAAACATCTTAAGAGACAGAAGCCTGACAGGCGCTGACTCTAGTGGTTTGAAAGGGGTGTCGGCCAGGCCTTCGAGTACGATAGTTAAGTCCCATGAAGGGACCGTCGCTCTAGTGGGCGGCCTCAACCGTTTAGCTCCACGAATAAAACGGGCAAGTAAATGCTGCTTGCCCACAAAAACCCCGTCATTCAGAGCGTGACAAGCCGAAATAGCGGCTACGTACGTTCTGAGCGTACTAGGGCATAAGCCCGAGGACAACTTTTCTTGCAGAAACTCCAGCACTGAAACAATCTGGCAGTGAATTGGGTCTATGTGTCTTGCCATGCACCAATTTTCAAATACACTCCATTTGAGGGCTGAAGTTCTTCTAGTGGAGGGAGCCCTGGCACTTAAAATGGTTTCAATTACGCTGGCTGAAAGCCCAGCATGTCTTAGTTGGTCCCGTTCAGGGGCCAAACGTGAAGGTTCCAGAGCTCGGGCCGGGGATGAAGTATTGTCCCCTGTGCCTGAGACAGAAGATCCCTCCTCACTGGAATCACCCAGGGTGAGCCGTCGAGGAGAGATATTAGATCCGAGAACCACACTCTGGTCGGCCAATGGGGCGCTATCAATAAGAGGCGCAACCCTTGTTGACGGACCCTCGCCAGGACTCCCGGGAGCAGAACTATAGGTGGAAATGCATAAAGGCGTAACCTGGGCCACGTGTGGGCCATTGCGTCCAGACCCAAGGGAGCTGGAGGAGTCAGAGAGTAGTAAAGGGGGCATTGTGCTGCCTCTTGTGACGCAAAGAGGTCCACCTCTGCTACGGAAAATCTTTCCCAGATTTCACTGACTACTTTGGGGTGGAGCTTCCATTCCCCCTGTTCTACAGCTTGTCTGGATAGCAGGTCTGCTCCTACATTCAGGCGCCCTGGAATGGAAATCGCCCTGAGGAAGAGGAACTTGTCCTGTGCCCAAAGCAGAACCTGGTGCGCTAGCTTGTTCAAGCGGCGCGAGCGCAGTCCACCCTGGTGATTTATGTATGAGACTACCGCAGTGCTGTCCACCCGCACTAGGACATGGTAGCCTCTCAACTGCTGGAGGAAGTGTTTCAGGGCCAGAAACAGAGCCATCATTTCGAGGCAATTGATGTGCCACGTGAGAAGATGACCTCTCCAGTTCCCTTGTGCTGGATGGCCATCCAAGACCGCACCCCAGCCTGTGAGGGAAGCATCTGTCGTTAGCATCTTGCGACGACAAGACGGACCTAGATTGGGACCCAAAGTCAGAAACCGGGGTCTGAACCACATAGAAAGGGTGTGGTTCAACTGTGCCCGCATTGTGACTGAATTCCATGTGACACCCAAATATGTTGTCCTTTGAACAGGAAGGAGAACGCTTTTTGTGGCGTTGAGTTTCAATCCTAAAGAATGAAGATGGGCTAGGACGACATCCCGATGTCGAAGTGCTAGCTCCTGAAACTGGGCCAGAATCAGCCAGTCGTCTATGTAATTCAAAATACGGATGCCCTGGAGTCATAAAGGAGCCAGAGCTGCATCCATGCATTTTGTATATGTGCGGGGTGACAGAGCTAGGCCAAATGGAAGGACCTGATACTGGTAAGCTTCACCCCCAAAGGCGAACCTCAGGAACTTCCTGTGCTGTGGCAATATTTCTATATGGAAATATGCGTCCTTGAGATCGATTGTCACAAACCAATCCTCTAGTTGAATTTGAGAAACAATCATTTTGACAGTCAACATGTTGAATCTGGATTTCCTGAGATAGCGGTTCAGGCCGCGAAGATCCAAGATCGGACGCAACCCCCCCTCCTCTCTTGGGCACCAAAAAGTACCGACTGTCGTAGCCCGACTCTCTGTCTGGAAGGGGAACATGTTTTATGGCCCCTTTGCCTAGCAGAGTCTTTAACTCCTGGGCCAGCAGATGTGCACGGTCCGGTTTCACGGAAGTGGAGACCACGCCGTTGAAACACGGAGGACAATGTGCAAAGTGAATCCTGTAGCCTCTGCCTACAGTCTTCTGTACCCAAGGAGATATGCCTGGCAGTAGTTTCCACGCTGCCAGCTTCTCCGAAAGGGGCACGAGCTTTGACACTTCGGCTGGATGGGGGGGGGGGTGTTAGGTGTCGGGTATCCTGAAGTATGGCAGGAGATACCCGAACACCCAACTCTTTGTTGGAGACTGGCACCAGTGGTGGTGGGTATTGAACACCGGCCTCCAGGGAGTGCCAGGGAGGATGCCCTGTTTTGTGATGAAAATAGAGGCACCCCTCCCTGGGGGGGAAGACCCCTACGGCCCCAGGCGCACGAATCTCAGGGCTTCTTCTTGGAAGAGACGAAGCTCCTCATATCTAGTCTTTTTGAGGCAGATTTCTGAGAAGGGCGGCGAGCCCCACCGCAGTCCTTATGAGGGGGTGTGCGGCTGGACACGCTCTCCTTCTGGACCTCACGCCTGATAGGGGCCAGACCTGGCCGGGGCCGGGTGGCCGACGGTCCCGGTTCTTGAGCACGGCGGGGAAGGAACCTCCCAAAAGCCTGTTCATATAGCTTCGCCTCCCGAAACCTAGTGGCGACGGAATTAACGGCGTCACCAAAGTGGCCGGAAGGCGAGATGGGGGCATCGAGGAGGACAACACGATCCTTATCCTTGATGCCCGAGAGGTTCAGCCACATATGCCTCTCCGTGGATACCATGGCAGCCATGGAACGGCACGGGCCGTCTGCTTGGTTGCACGGAGAGACAGGTCTGTGGCTCGGCGCAGCTCTGCAAACGCCTTGTCATCAATCACCCCGCCGGTGCTCAGGTCCTTCAGCATGGCAGCCTGGTAAGCCTGCAAAACCGCCATGGTGTGCAGTGAACGCCAGCCTGTCCTGCTGCCTGAAAAGCTTTACCCACCAAAGCAGATGTCAGTCTGCACGGCTTGGAGGGGAGAGTAGGCTTTTTCAGGGAAGATGATGTCCCAGGAGAGAGATAGCCCGCAAGCGTCTCTTCTATCTGGGGCATCATCATATAACCGCGTGCTTTCGCATCAACGATATTCGAATAAATCGAAGTCGATGGTACAAAAACACGCGATGAGTATGGTCTGCTCCATGAAAAGGTTAACTCATCATGGAGGTCACCAAAGAAGGGGAGAGAGAGGTGTTGAGGCTCCTCCCTCCGGCCACCTGACAGAAACCTGTCGTCTAGTCTTGAACGCTTAGGGGAATCTTGCTTCTGCGGCCAGTTGATATGCAATCGCTCGACCGCACGCCTCACAACCTCTAATAATTCCTCATAAGCTCTGTGAACACTGGAGGAGCGTTGTGAGGAGGCTACCTCCATGGAAGCGAGAGAGGAAGATTCTTCCGCTTCGCAAGTGCGCTCCGGCGCTTCTTGTGATGGAGCGGAAGAATCTTGAGATAAAAATGAGCTAAAACTTCCTGATCCGGAGAGAGCGAGAGTGAAATCAGAAATTCTGTCTCGTGCGCGTCTGCCAGATCAGCACGTGAGCCCCAGGAATGCGCCGCGGCTTGCGGTTTCTCTTTAAAGAAAGAGAGCCGCGCGCGAAGCACCTTAATAGGGAGAAGATCACAGTACTCACATTCTCCCTGAAGCCCGAGGCGAGCGTGTTCTTCCCCCAAGCACTCAAGACAAAACTGGTGAAGATCGCCCTCCGAAAGAGATCTATCGCACGGAGGCACGCATCTCTTAAGCAACTCCGCCATATCGGTGAGTTAAAGCTGTTATTTTTATTTCGCTTTCGTTACGGCTTGTACATGCACACGCAAACACAAAGCGGTCCTGAAGACAAAAAGATCTGAGGATGTTTCCGGTTCACTCCTATTTATAACCTGCAGGTGCACCTTATTCGGTGACGTCATGCCTGGCACAGGTTATAAGCCGAAGGTATTCGGCGGGTTTGACATGCACAGGCTTCACAACCGGGCAACAATTAGATGTTCCCATAGCGTTTTCACGCAGCATTGAGTGTAGCTTTTGAAAGGGAACACATGATAAACACTTCTTCCAGTTGAATCAAAAATTACCACTAAATAATATTTTTCTCACAGATCCACCGTGATGTATCTCAACATCTTCTGTCATTCCATCCTGTCATATCTGGATGTGTCCTGATCTCACCACAGTCTTCATTACTATCATGATCATTTGGGTCTCCCTTATCCCAGTACCTGAAAGCCAGAGAATCAATTTTAATGTCATACCTTTAAATCAACGTTCTTACTCTGTCTTCACTGAGATGAATAACAATGACATCTTCATAAATCTGTCATGCACACTCGTAACATGACCGGCACTAGGACCCGGAAGTAGGACGGTCGTGAACCAGGAAGCATAAAAGGAGACAAAATGGCGCTTCACATTGCTCAGTCATTGAGTTCGCCCATGCCTTGTCTGACCCTTCGCCGACTATTCTGTGAGTACTCACCTATTTGGGTTGCTTCTTTGATTGAGTGTGTGTTGCTAGAATGTGGATTTATTTGTGTAGATCCTAGCTCTTTGTGTAAGAGAGTTCTTAGATAAATTGCGTGGTTATCCTGCCTACTCGCGTTGCTTCCGCGTTTGGGTTTACCATCCACGCTACACGGGCTAACTGCTAAGGCTTCTGTGCTTACCCTTTGATAGCTCGTGACAAAATCTGAACAATAAGAATATATTTAAGAATATAAGCCATTTGTCTCTTACGCAGTGCCACTGGTACTGTCTAACACACTATGAACGGTACAGAACTGTACAAAAGAGACAGTTCTTTGGGGTCATCATTTAAAGTAACTTTATGAGGCATTCTAAATCCTAAACAAACAATATTGTCCCGATGTGGTATTGTGGGTGGTCGACACTGATTTTTGTTGGGGTTTCTGCTGGGTCTTTTTTTTTTTTTCATAATTATGACTTTTAATTTTTGAAATGACCATTAATCGGAATGTTGAAAATCAATTTAAGCTCGAGTGTTGTTTTATATTTTTTACTCTTGCTGATATTGTATCTCATTGAGTATGTCAGTTCCTCAATATTAATTTCTTGTTTTTAGAACTGTTGTTTAAAAGCAATAATAACAGCATGATGATATTTAAGGTTCTTGAAGAAAAGGGGGAGACTTGCCCTATTTACAGTTATATTTATGCATCATAAACATACAAATATAAAATCAAAATACTGTACACAGAACAGATATAGCTTTAAGCAACAAAAATGGCAATGGCCCATCAATTTAAAATTGTGAGAACGGTGTGATGAGACAAGAAACTTCTCAAATCTAATAATCACATAAAACACCCCAACAATTTCCTTTTTTTTTGCAGGCAGGTAAATCACTAGAATGATCCGATCTTAGGAAAATATTAAAACACTTAAAGTCAATATAAAGAACATGAAATATGTGAATCTTTATGATTTTATATAGGGTCCAATTGTACCATTAGTTCAATCTTTGCAAGCATTTTATAATTTTGATGGCATATCTACTGCCCAAAACTTTGCTCACAGATCTGTCATGTCTTCCTGGTGTGAATGAGACGCAGATGCAGAATCCATGTGTACAATAAGAGTTTTTATTGATTACTCCTTTTCTTAAACAAAAGAAAAAACAAACAAATAAAGTCCCGTGGCGCTCACGGCGTTACCGAGCGGGGCTTCCCAGGCAGGGTCTGCAGGTGGGCGAACTGAACAGTTTAGGCTTCCGGAAAATATACCGTAAACAAAGGAAACTCTTGCAATGTCCTTGCGACTCGTGAGGGTCTTTCCTTCCTCCCGGAGTCCCACACCTGCAGACACTGCTCAATCCTGGGAGTGAGACGGGCAGAATAGAATCATTAAACATTCACATGAAACAAGGAGAGGGTCAGGTGAAGACAGACAAGGTGCACAACAGTGAACCGACGAAGCCCTACGGGTTCGACTGGAATAAGTAGTAGACACACAAGGGAATCACAGGTGTTCGTGTTTAGTGCTTAAGTGCTTAAGTGCTGGTAGTAAATACATAGACACACTAGGTGGGGACAAAGGGTCAACTCAGTAATCCGGGGAACTTGATCTTATTCCCCTGATCTGTGGAGGTACAGGTGTTACAAGATCCACTGTTTTATATGAGAACATGGCCTGTCATTCCAGGCTTTCTTATCAGGAAATGTCCAGATTTCACCACAGTCTTTGTTATAATATAGGTTATTTGGTTCTCCTGTATACCAGTACCTGGAAGACAGAATGATGTTGGAAATGAACATTAATGACACAATGTGATAAACCTACACTGCCTAGCCCAAACGTGGTCACCATTTCAGAAGGGTCAAATTATTGGCCTCTATCAAGCAGTAAAATAAATAAGGATTAAAGATTAAGACACATTATTAGAAATGTCGAAAAACAACATAATGAATGGAGGTCACTTGGGCACATAGTAGAGACTTGGTTAAAAAAAATAAAAAAATAATGACAATAGAAATCACCACTATGTTCAATATTAAAAGCAAAAGCATTTCCATATGCATACAATTTGACAAGAACTTGGACTAAACAAGGATTTGGACTAAACAGCTGGACAGGTGGACAAAATGAAATAGTCGTTGTTCAAATCGAAAAATATTCGTCCAAGGCATCATAGAGATTCAACTTTGGAGTAATTGAAAAAGGTAATGTGGCATGATGAGTCCTGACCCTATACCAGAGTGATGGTGCACATGAAGAGATCCACCCATCATGCACAGTGGCCACTATACAGGCCTCTGGAGACTGTGTGTTACTTTATGATCTGGAGTTGCCTCAGATGGTCAGCAACGTTATCTGGCAATAATAAAGTTCAGCTGATGACCGGAATATACTCATTGAGCAGGTTATCACATCTATGGATTTTTTTCTTCCCTGATGGTGTCATTCTGAGAGCATATGGAATAAGGAATTCATCACCACACTGTCACATTTTTTTTTCTTTTGTTTTGGCCAGGCAGCATACAAAAATACATAATTAATTTTCATCTCTTACCCAGTGCCACTAGTCAGTTCTGTAGCGTCCACCCATTTCCACTCTCCCTCTGTGTCTTTGTCACTCAGACCAATCCAAGCCTGATTATAGGTGACCACCTGCTTAATGATGAACTCCTTTGATTGAAAAAAATCATATAAAGTAACATAAAGCGTCTTGGAAGCAACCTGGGGAAATCATGAAGTAGAGCACAACGGCACACTGCTGTTCCTAAGCAAAACACTGGAAGCAGATCATTTGTAGCCCATACGGTTACAAAGATATGAGTCTGTATATTGCCTGTGATTTCATGCTGTGTGTGTGTGTGTGTGTGTGTGTGTGTGAGTGAGTGATTCAAAGGGGCAAGGCTTAAGCCACATGTTGCAGCCTTACAACTGCACTGCACACTCACAGACACAGAGAATGTATGCATCTTTCAATTTAAATGCAACCAGTGTGTGTAAAATGTATTGATTCAAAGGACAAGTTTAAATACTGATAAATACCACTCTCTTAGACTTTCTCCAGCTTATGCAAACACACACACACACACAGACACACGCACACAGACACACGCACACAGACACACGCACACAGACACACGCACACAGACACACGCACACAGACACACACACACACATACACACACACACACACACATTCTTCTGCACTGTTTATGATCACCAGGTCTGCTCCTCTTCCTCTGCAGTCATGTCTGCTCTCAGTCCAGGTCTTCTTCTTTTAAGTAGAGATGTAGTAAATACTGGAACCGAAGACTCTCCATCCTTGTCTAACAAGAACTGCTCACATCGTAGATCACAAAATGCTCAAGCTGTTATTACCCATGAATACCCTTTAAAATACATTCTTCTATATTAATAGATATTAATAAATGATTTTCTCACCCATAATAGCTAACATGTAATTAGACTGACACTGAGCTTTTGCTTTAGTCAGGTTGTTGTAACTGGTCTGTAACTGGTCTCTCTCTATAGTCAGGTTGTTTTAACTGGTCTGTAACTGGTTGTATCTTGTATTTATCATGGTGAATTTGATCCACAGCACTGTGATGGCAGTCAGAAGTAGAAAGCACAGCAGCAGCAAACATACTGCAGTCATCTTGTAACACCTGCTCCATGCTAATGTTCCTAATAGAATAACAGATACAGAGATATGTGTGCATCTACCTATGAATCTTATAAAGCAATAAAAACACCATTTTAAAGGATAAATGTTTATGAAAGGCCATATGTATTGGATTTTTATGTACATGCTGGAGGTGCAATGATTAATTGATGGTAAATTTAGATTAAAATAATATTGATAATAAAATCAGTTACCAATTAATTTAGTTGTTGATTAGTTGATATCATCACGCTATTTCTCACATGAACTGTGAACGCTCTGAAATGTAGGGGTCAGGCTTACTAGAGAAAAAGTGAGTCATAGCATGATGGCAAACACATTTACAAGCAAAAATCTTGTAAGGTTGCCTTCAGGTTACATTCCACACATATTGATTTATACCATGCAAAGAAACAATTGCTTCTTCCTCCCCACTTCCCTGCTGGTCAATGTTCTTATTCTTCTCTGTAATTGGGGAACTGGTGTATTTTTACTGCAGGTTGCAGTATTCACCTACAGTAGTTGGTTTGCGAAATGCCAAAGCTGTTTTGTGAAGAGCAACAGTCCTTGTCATCCATCTGTCTACCTTTGACCAGGACTAACCTTGCTGAAAGACTGATGACAAAAAATCTGTTAAAGCTGTTAAACCTCTCTTCAAGGTTTTCAACCTTGTCTGTTGTGGCATGCACACACAACAACTATATGGCATTGTAAACATTTTATGCCTGGTATCTGTCAATGAGCAAACCCACAAAATTTAGGCAATCAAAATGGTGAAAATGGCAATAATTCTGTACAGTCAAATACAAAGTATTTCAATAAAATTGCATCAAATTAAACTCTACACTGAAGCACGGATAAATGTGTTATGTCTGTTTATTATACAGAAGATTCCATGCCTTCTTCAGCTACACCACCTTACAAAGCCAGTACAGGAGCTAGTTTGCAAGACACGCAAATCCTACAATAATCATTATCCATGACCCAGTACAACCCCAGTTATTCAACTACATACTGTAAGATGGATGTTGAGTTGACCTGATGCCTTTAGCATGAGGTAACACTGAATAATCTACAGAGCTACAGTACTCTATACTGGTTTCCTTGAAAGTGATTAAAACAATAAACACTGTTTTAATTAATCCAATAAGTAAGCATAACTTAGTGAGGAGTGGGTCAGAAGAGAAAAGAGGAATGGACCCACTGGTGTGAGTTAAAGTTAGAGGTAAAAAGGTTAGGTCACTTTAACAATTTTTGAACAGCGCATTCACAGCTGAAAGATGCTACGTGCTAACTGCTAGCCTTTGATGCTACTAGCATAGATGCTATACGCCCCCTTTTTTCCCCACAAAAAAGAAACTGGCTGATGCTGGAGATGTGGATGGATGTATATATCCCTGTTGGAGGGCTACTGAGATGTATTCTTCCATCTTGCCGGTCTCCTCCTGTGAGAGGGGGCAAGTCCATGCTCGGGGAAGAGTGGTTCCCTCTAACAGCTCAATGGTGCAGTCATATGGTCGATGAAGAGGTAGACCACTTGCCTTTACTTTACTGAAAACAACGTTGAATTTCACATATTCTGGGGGAATAACTGTTAATACGGAAGATAATAATATCGTAGATTCCAGGCTTTCAACTGAAGTGGAGGCTGCCATAATGTGAGGCTTAGAGATGCAGTGGATTTGGCACCACTTTGACCACTGTATGAGTTCTCTTGCCTTCCAGGAAATGATCGGGTCATGTTTCTGCATCCAGGGAAATCCTAGTATAACTGGAAATTGGGTGGATATAGTGATCAGGAAGGATATGTTTTTACAATGGGATGCACACACAGAAGTGAAGTCTGGTACGGTGCATGACAGTCCCTCCTCCCATTGGTCCGCCGTCCAGTGCCTCGATGTTTATTGTGTGAGTTAAGTTGACTAGCGGAAACCTGAGTCTTTTAGCGGTTGCCCAATTCATAAAATTTCCTGCGGCTCCGAAATCGATTAATGCTGAAATGAAACATGTTTTTTTCTGAGTGTGTTGTCCTTTTTAATTAAGAGCAGTTAATTACTTCACTCCTATTCTTTCGTAAAGAACAATGGCCAATATTGTGTTGAGCACTGCCACAATAGTGGCACACAATCGTTCCTTCCTTCAGTGTAGTTGCTCGCTATCTGACACTCTCATTCTCCCCAGCTGCATGGACTCATATTCGTTGGTCTTGCCCAAGACAGAACTTTCCATTTTTCGCACCTTCCTGGACATTAGTGCATTGAGACGAATTGTCATGTCGATCAGTTCATCCAACGACACGTTATCATCCCGACATGCTAGCTCAGTCAGGATTTCTTTATTGAGCCCTATGCGAAATTACCCTTTTAGAGCTGTCTCATTCCATCCACTACCTGCAGCGATTGTGCGAAAGTTCAGTGCGTACTCCGCGTCACCTTGTTTGCCTTGATGAAGTGCTAGCAGCTCTTCGCCTACCTCCTTACATTCCGGAGCGTGGTTGGAAACTCGTTTAAAGAGTTCGAGAAAATGTTCGAAGGAAGTGGCGTTTTCTCCCCCTTGATTCCACTTAAGTGCCTTTCTGGTAAGAAGAGTGATAAACTGAGCAATCTTCCCTTGTTCACTGATGTTGTCCTGTCCCGCAAAGTAAAGCGAACATTGGAGAATGAAGCCCTGGCATTCTTCTACTGTGGATCTCCAGCATACTTGTCAGGATGAGTAACAAATGTTGGGAGTAGCAGGAGTGATCACCTGCGTTGCAAACAGAGCAGGCGAGCTTTTATCTGTCGGTTGGCGTAGCTGCTCTAGGAGTTCCTTCATGCAATGTTGTTCCTGCTGCATTTGCAGCATGTTCACCCTAATCTGTGCGATATCCGGGCAAAGTTTGTTTAATACGTGGGCATGACTCAGGAGTGCTTCTCGCATGTTTAATTCCCCCTTTGCGTCCATGATGGTGAAGTATTCTGTCAGAATTGACATGCAGGAGGATGCAGTGCAGGTAAAATGGCAAGATTTATTAACAACGAAACACAGGTAAGCAGTAATCATTGTCAAGAAACAGGCAAGGGTCGGTCGATCCGCAAAACTCGTAAACAAGGGCAGACAAGAAATCACAAACCAGTAAACAGATCAAAGTCATACACATTAAGGCTGTCACAAATATCCAAGGCTTGGTAACGTTCGGAAAACTCACAAGAGCATATACTTCGCGAAGTCTCTCCATTACATGCGTACCAGCTCCTGAAGAGGATAAGGCCGCGAAGAGGACGGCGTTAAAGTGTTAATCCCAGCCAGGGAAAGCCGCCCAGCCGACGGATGTCCCAGAGAGGCTCCCGCTTGAGGCTGGCCATCAACAGCGGGAGAGGATCCGATGAGGGAGCGTGCAGGAGCGCTGCCTCCGAATGCTCCATTCTGCCACTCCGCCCACTGCCACCTTTCACCAGCCGTGTGCCCGCATGCCAGCTGGGCATTGCCTCTGACCTGCACGTGCACTTCATTCCTTCCCTTCCTTTCTGTCCTCCCTCCTTTAACCCTTTCCTTCCCCATTTTCGTTTAATAAGTTATCCTTTTCCCCTAAGTCCTGGCCTCGTGTCTGTGGTTTCATGGTGCTGCCCGTGTAACATAGGGTCGAACCCATTACAGTCCCCAAAACCTGAAGGAGAGAATCAGAGGATCTGCAATGAAGGTGTGAGATTGCATTTATTAGGTAGATTTCAGTTTCACCCTTGTACAGTAAGTGCATATTTAAAAATGTACAGCATCATCTGTTGAATTTTGAGATTAACAAATTTTTTCAAGGTAAATTTTTTATGATAGTGTTGTTTTTCAATTAAATTTCAAATGAGCAACCTCAAGCTTAGCCAAATACACCTCTGAAAAAACGGCTTTAAAATTCAAAGATTTTACATGATGCGTGCACAAACAAACAGACAAACAAATTCGAAAAAAAAACATCTTGTTGTGTTCTATTTGTAACACTGTAATGGGTCTGGCTCACGGAGAGAACACATGGGAGCAGATGTCAACGTCTCAACAACAGTTCTTTAATGAAAGCTTAATTTAAAACAAAAAATGTGCAAAGAAAGCACAGGCCTTATAGTCGTCTCGATTAATGTTGCTGTTTCTTGGGTCGATCCTCAGCAGATGCAGACCTGTGTGTTGTGCTCCTGGGTGTGTCTCAGTGTCAGCATCTGCCTCCTCTGTGTTGGGGTCATAAAATTCAACAGTGTTTACTATCTCACTAAAACATCTTTGATCTATAAAAGACTAAAACATGAAATGACTTTGTCTCTGTGTGGACGTGACTGACAGGCTGAGCCTCTGTACTCTGTAGAGGGAACTAAATGTGGTGCTGCAAGTGAAGAAAATTAGAGGAAGTGGCTTCTTGTGGTCAAAGTGTGAAGACATTTGAGCTGCAAAACTCATTCATATCACAGATGTGCATGTTAAAGCCCAGCAGTTAAATAAATACAAAAATATTATTAGTGTTATAATAATTTACACATTGCACCAGTGCATTGTATTTAATTCCATACAATGGCATTACAAAAAGCTATTAGACATTTTCCCTGAGGCTTTTAAAATAGACACAAGTTCCACTGATCTAAGATCAGCATTGGCCACCACTGTCTTTCATATGTCGGTAAAAAACAAGTGAAAAAAAAAAAAACAAGCTCACAGCAACAACATAAACACACACAATTCACACACACACTCTTGCACACTATCGTGTTGCGTTTGATAAACATTCCCTGGAAACACACTCAAACAGGAAAATATCTATCTGCAAAGGACGAACCATTACCGGTGTCAAATTCTGTAAAGGTCAGCGCAAGACTCACCTTAGAAAGGGTCCTTGGCAATGTAGTCCCCGGGACCGTCTGTTCCCAAACTCAAAAAACCTCACAGCGGCGGCACAGTGATGGGGGTACTAACCTCACAATGGGAGGCAGTCCTTTTATTATTTTATATTGCAACTAATTACAATTTAAGTAAAGAAAAGCAACATATATGGTAAATAAGTAGAACTAAGCAAAGGGTTCAAAGGAAAATAAAAGAACACAAAGTCTAGTGAACTTAAATTAACAATGCATGGTAGCACCGCCTAAGAACATTATCGAAGTACAGCAGAACTCTTTTATACCCTGGTCCTGTGACTCATGTTCTATCAGCCTGACCCTACTAACCATTTAGCAGGTTCTTTTCCTTATAAGGTATATACTGATACACTAAGCTGCTCTCTACTTCCTCTAAATATATTTAACCTATTGAGCAGAAAACATATTCCCATCTTAGGCCTCACTAACTTTCAAAACTTACACCCTCCAATATATCCTAGGTGTGAAGAACATTGCTGCTAACAATAACCTTACAACTGTCAAATAACTCTTTTTACACAGAGGTTGCAGTGATGTCTGGTAGAATGGTCTTTGCAGCATTTCCTCTCGCCAGAGCTTTGCGCCTCTTCTTAAGATGTCTTCGTTCTTGTCGTGCTGCAACTCGCCTTTCTTTGATGTCTTGAACATATTCAGCTTTACTTAATACATCTCCTATAGTGAGCTGGGACATATGACAACTTAAAACATTAGCAAACTCCATAACACCCCCTCTTTTCATATGGACCTGTTGTCTTTTCCTAACCCCAGTTTTAGCCTGAGGAAATACAGAGAAGCATATGTTTACTCTTAGTACTCTTTCAGTTACCAAGAGTCGTTTCTTTACATCATCAATTAGCCAAACTCTTGCATATCTTAGTTTTGTTTTCCGATCATACTCCCGGTATAACTTAGCTTCAAAAGCTGGCCTGCCCAGATCGAGGTTTCTCTCCCGACGTGGGGCTCGCCTTTGAAGAACTCCAATCTTTGCAGGTACCTGTCTCAATTCCAATTTAGCCTCGGCCTCTGGATAAAAGAACAACCTGGTAACAGAACGGCTGGGATCTCGGGCGCTCAACAGTCCGTTGAGTTGGCACAGTCGTAGGAGCATCAGTCTCTCATTTATCTCCACTACTTCTATCGCCTGCAGACGAGGACAAAGACACGATTTCTCACGAATCCTTTGCCTCTTACCGGCACCTCATCCGTTCTCTTCTTACTTTAGGTGTCTATGTATCTTGCCGAGGTATTTCCCCCTTCTGCGGGCTCTCTCGGCCCTACTATGGTTTACCAATTACAATGGGGTTACAGCCTTCTGGCATGGTACCTGGATTTAGATTTGGAATATAGCAGCCTAACATGTGCTTCATTGTTCTCTCTCAATTTACAAACTAGCAGGAAAAGAAACATTTCTGATTAACACCTATTAGGTTTAACTGTTACAATCTCTTCACAGTCTCGGAGGCATTCTCCTCTGAAGTACCTAAGGTACTCGATGTGTCATTTACCACGATGCTATCGTTGGTCTGATTCAAAGCCATCTTTTCAGTTTCTAGATCCTGGCCACAATGCAATTTGAATCTCAGTTCTACTTTGATATGTCTTCAATCTGTTGACACTGTCTGTCTTTGAGAGCATGTCTTTATATACATCTAGGGTTTGCATTCACACATTGCGGTTACACCTCACGGGTGTTCTGCAAACACTCTCAAGTTCATGTTCCTCTTCTGACCTTCTCTGCTCTCGCCGTGTCCTTCTAATGACCTCACAAGTTAGCAGACTCCAAGTAACAAGCATGCATCTGCAAACTTGCAAGCCTCTGCAAAGACATACTAGTTTGACTACTATCACTAAGACTACTATTAATACTATGGCTATCAAAATTATCCACCACCTTTTAGCAATTCCTTTAGCTGCCGATTTACACCATTGCCATGCTCGTTGGGAACTCTTACTCACAACGTTCCAACCATCAGTTGCTACTCCTTTAACTTTACCAAAACTTTGTGTAAGACCATCGCCCACTCTCACGAATGTTTTCCTCAAATTTGTCTCCCGTCTATGTGCCCATCTAGGGTTATCTCCATAACCTATATCCAAATGCATGTTATGTACCCATGCCCAATTTGCACCAATTGACGAGGGTTCAATTAACGTGGTAACCTGGGTAGTTAGGTTTGGTGGTGTTGTAAATTTAATCAAGGTTTGGGTCTGACACAAATTTACTAATTGTCTTTAGAACAACCGGTATAATACTTGCCTACCAGGTTGATTAGATGCTACTCCTCTGCTGGAGCACAGCAATCCACACTTATTAAATCCATAATCCACCTATGCCTCCCACTCATACTTGTTTAGATCTACCGAGCAGGTATGCAAGGGCACAGGAGTGGGTGTCCCCTTCGTAGGGATACCATTTCCTGTATCTACAACTATCTGTGTTAGACTTGCTCTAAACTTCCAAGGGTGATAGTTTTGCCATCTATACCCATTAAATACCTATTGGCCATTGAAGAGTATGCAGGGCTAGTAGCATTCTCATGTTTTGATCAGGCAATGTAGCTATGTAATTTAAGATAGTCCAATTTCTAGCCTCTATCTCTTGTAAGCCTGGTGGGTTATAAGTATTCCTAGGTCGATTCACCCTTCTTGATATACCTGTTAAGAAATGGGGATGAATTCCCTTCTGGGATTCCCTATACCACTGAGTGATATTTCTATCTTTATCTGTAAGACTACATGTAACCCTGTTTCGTGCCTTTAATGTTTCATCTGCACATTTCCTGTATATAAACCAATTATTCTGAGATACTATGTTAGAAATGTGTTGCATACTTACCTCGAAGTCTGTGCGATACCACACCTGGGATGCTTCAACTGTACAAACCCAATATTCATCTAATTGCTCAGAATGAGCCTGTGCACAATAGGCCAAATTTTCTCTTATCTGCCCTTTACTTTCAGTAAAGTATAGTGTGCAATTGGAATTATCACACTTAGGATATTGAAAACCTCCTTGAAAACAGGTTGTCCACTGTAAATATTCATATGGAATATAGGGCTTGCTAAGCCCTGACCAAATTACAATGATCCTTGAATTATTGTAGCCTAATGGATTAGTACTACAATGGTTAGCGCACCCTCCTCCATTCTGGGGTTCTATGTGCTCCTGGGGTGCCAAGGGTTTAGGAAGGCCTTCTAATTTTCTAACCAATTTGGGACTTTTCTGTATATACTCCTTGGTCTTAATTGTCATTCTCTGTCCACAATAATTACTTGGTTCTGTTACCGTTTTACCCAAATATGCCCATCCAGTAGAAAGCATTCTTAACAAACAGACTACTCTGTGGGTCTGAGACATTCCAATTATGTCTAATCACCTTAATGTGTGTCTCATTTACTTGATCTATTTTAACAACTCGACTGCTAGTCACATTGTCCTCAGATATATTGTACAATTTCATGAACTGAATCGCTGATTCCTTTTTAGCTTTCAGCCCAGGTTTGTGGTTAAAGCAGCCTCTCCATATGCTCAAGTTCACTGTCTCTAAGACATGACTCTGCAAAGAAAGCAGAACCTCGCTCTCATTTCGAAAGTAGCTGTGGTTTCCATTCATCAGCTTGAGGCTGCCTGGGCAAACAATGGGCTGTATCTCATTGATAGTTTTACAAGGAAACCAGTGATATACCTGTGACTCAGTCTTAATATCTAAACCTATGCAGAGCAGAATAATTACTGCCACCTGGACGGCTATTAAGCTCGCCCCTATTTTTATTGTGTTCATTACTGTGTGTGATACTTCACTGTTTCTGTGGCTTTCCAAAATCTCTTGCCGCTTCTCTGGATCCGTCGATCTCCTACGTTCCTTTCTCCAGCTCAATTTCCTCTTTTCAGCATCTATAACATAAGAACAGAACATGTCGCACATCTACATATCGGCCTTTACGGCCTCTAAACACTTTTATACGCTGCTTTACTAATCTTTCCTCCCCACTTTCTCTTCCTCTTATAGTGGGGGCAACTAATAGCTCTAATCTCACAGCTTACACCTTCAATAGCTATGAAAGTTCCTAATGTGCTTTGAGTCAGGTTTTTCATAACTTTGACCTCTACAGGAAGTACTCTAGACACCCATTCCTTTTTCAACTCACCATCTTCCCCCTCTTGGGAGGATTGGAGTACGATCACATCCACTTTTTTAGAGTGGGTGACCATTTCCTGACTGACAGCCTCAACCGTCAACTCAGTCTCATGGACAAACATGTCCCTTCCAGTCCCTCCGTCTTCCAGTGGGACTTCCAGGTCGGTGTCCCATGGACCTTCTGACTCAAACACAACCTGAGAAAGGTCAGACCATCTGAGCTTAACCCATGGTGGGTTGTCCTTACCTGCGATGTCATTGTTTCTAACTAACACCCAACCAGAAATCTGGTCCGTAGGCCTCACTGCCCTGGAGCTCTCTGCCATGACCACAGTGTATGTGATCTGGTCTCTCCATGAACTCAGATTAATCTCAGCCTGCATCCCATGCAAGTAGCATGACGAAGGCTGCCCCAACACGGGGTCTTCTAAACTCACACTTAGCAACACTGCTTCGTGTCTCGGCATCAGCCCTCTTGGATCAAAATCCAGACTCAATGTCACACCTGCACGCTGGGTGACTACTGGATCATAATCCAGTCCCATGCACCCCGTGCTTTTCCTAGTCTGCCAGACTTCCTTATGACTGACTACTGTGAGCGTCCCCCCTGCAGCCAACTCACTACACCTCGGACATAGCTCACATTTTCCACCATTCCACCGGCACTGACATGCTGTGCCTATAAGTCTATACACACTTCTACAAGGCACACACTGCGATGTGTACTGGCAAGTGCACTTTGCCTGTAACACTTTTTCTACAATCACCACACGTGGATGTCTCACTCGACACTCTCCACACACTGATACCTGCCCTACGGCACAGACATCCGGACTAAATGGCAACCTCTGCCACACTGGCTTTCTATAAGCCTGCAGTCCATACATTTGGGATTTCGGAGGCCGCTGGCTCTCCCGTCCCCACCATAACACTTTAGTACATGCTTTGTCACATATAACACAATCCTTAGGATCATATGGGGTCAAGGTGCTTAAATCATCAGGTCGAGTCATCAGACTCCCTCCAGTCCTATGTCCTTCCACACTCAGCGCTGTGACTTTTTCCAAACTGCCACCTACATTTTGCACTATCACAAATCCTCTTTGGGACATAACGGTCGTTAATCTAGTTGCCAGAGTCATAAATATACCTTCTGGACTTCCTAATTCACTTTGTTCTGCGAACGCTTCTGCCATATTAGGTCTCGCAGTGAATTAATACCGTTATTTTCAAGGTCTACTGTATCCTTACCTAGGATAGCTTTCACCTAATCCACTCTCTTCTGGAGTGTTTTCTCCACTTTTCCCAGACGGCACTGGGACATCAGCATCACACGCTGCAGCCTTTCCAATAAGACTATTGCAAAACGTACTCTTAGGCAACTCAACACCTTCAGGCGTGAAAAACTTCACTTCTTTCCATACTACTGGAACGTCACTCGGGACCAGTATGTCATTAAGAAACACCTTAAACTTAGTCCCTGGCGCATACTGATTAACCAACGTGGTTAAGAGTAACCTCTCTTTCACCAGGACCGTGACATACTCATCTTCTCCAACAGACTGGAATACACCTTTTCCTATGACCCAAAAACATTGCATGCTCTCACACATTGCATGTGGTGATTGGAAGGCATGGACCACTACCTGTCCATCCTTGTCTGCTTGTTCAGCCATCCTGGCTGTCATACACTAGGCCCTGTCTTTTCTAAGGCTCCCTCTCAGTGTATGCTACCCACAACTCTAGTAGGTCTCCTAGCTTTCAGTTTCCTTTGTCCATACTCTGAGATACTTACTGTTCTGTGCGCGTCGAGTAGACCTGAAACTTCTCTTGAAAACTAGCTTGTCAGTGGAATGGTACTTTGCTTAGCAACTTCTACTTTTTACCAACAAATAACAAAGGACACTAACACCAATTCAGTACCCAGCACGGAAACAGCATAAACACACATAAATCCCTATGGATATTCAATTACTGTGCCTGCATCCTCCACCATGTCGTGTTGCGTTTGATATAAACATTCCCTGGAAACACACTCAAACAGGAAAATATCTATCTGCAAAGGACGAACCATTACCGGTGTCAAATTCTGTAAAGGTCAGCGCAAGACTCACCTTAGAAAGGGTCCTTGGCAATGTAGTCCCCGGGACCGTCTGTTCCCAAACTCAAAAAACCTCACAGCGGCGGCACAGTGATGGGGGTACTAACCTCACAATGGGAGGCAGTCCTTTTATTATTTTATATTGCAACTAATTACAATTTAAGTAAAGAAAAGCAACATATATGGTAAATAAGTAGAACTAAGCAAAGGGTTCAAAGGAAAATAAAAGAACACAAAGTCTAGTGAACTTAAATTAACAATGCATGGTAGCACCGCCTAAGAACATTATCGAAGTACAGCAGAACTCTTTTATACCCTGGTCCTGTGACTCATGTTCTATCAGCCTGACCCTACTAACCATTTAGCAGGTTCTTTTCCTTATAAGGTATATACTGATACACTAAGCTGCTCTCTACTTCCTCTAAATATATTTAACCTATTGAGCAGAAAACATATTCCCATCTTAGGCCTCACTAACTTTCAAAACTTACACCCTCCAATATATCCTAGGTGTGAAGAACATTGCTGCTAACAATAACCTTACAACTGTCAAATAACTCTTTTTACACAGAGGTTGCAGTGATGTCTGGTAGAATGGTCTTTGCAGCATTTCCTCTCGCCAGAGCTTTGCGCCTCTTCTTAAGATGTCTTCGTTCTTGTCGTGCTGCAACTCGCCTTTCTTTGATGTCTTGAACATATTCAGCTTTACTTAATACATCTCCTATAGTGAGCTGGGACATATGACAACTTAAAACATTAGCAAACTCCATAACAACACTCTCACCCACTAAGCATGTAAAGGAGCAGAACGTTCATTTAATATAATCTATATAAAAATTTGCCTTATGGGAGTGTCTTCGGGAGTGTGTTGTGGGTTTGGAGTTATGGCGTTATTTTATGCTTTTTTCCCCTTCAAGAGATTAAGATAAGGGAAGCTGCAGAACAAATTAATGTTTAATAAAATGCCCATGTGTACTTCTTTCCCAAGACACGGTGTCTCCCATCTTTAAATAGAAGGAGGTCGGGTGTAGCTCATTGAGAAACCTGTATGCACCTTTGGATATAGCTTTATTTGTTGATAATAATGTAAGCTTTTTATGCAGAAAAAAGACTATTAGTTGCTGGCTGCCAGTAAAGGAAAAGACCAAACTGCAGTAGCTTCCTGTGTTTAAAGTGTAATAAACAACAGAACACCATACCGCACTATAGTACAAGCCAGGCATTATTATTCATACGCTCTGCTGTCAGATCTGCTGTTTTTAGAAAAATATCCAAGCATATATAAAATCCATTCAGTAACAATAAAACAGTGTTAAATAACTTGCATTAATTCATCATGAACCTATTCATGATGAACTGATTATGCACCATGTTTGTAGCAGCATAATCTATTTTTAAATGCGTATAATTTCTCTAAATACAATAATGTTAACTAACCTTCCTACCACCTACCACTTCCTTCTCTTTAATGAACAGATGTAACATCTAATGATGCAGCAGACAGGTGTGTGATGGAGCCGCTTCACTTCAGGACATTTTAAAATCATTGTCCATATACTAATAAAATGTTCAGTAAACTTCTCAGGGTTAGTCTGTTAGTCACATGACTGTGTAGGGACCCCAGCCTTCCTGTTTAAGTGTCTTCACAGTGTGTCAGTGTCTCACTTGGCTTGTGTGTTTAAAATTAATGAAAGAGGAAATAGGCTTTCAACTTAGCAGCAATACATCCAGTCACTTACACAGTGCTCCTTCAGACACCCATTCTGAGCGCAGTTTTAGACAATTAATTACTGGTGCAAGTGTGTCTATACAGACTGATAACTAGTCCACTGAAATACCACGATTACTACAAAAAGAAGAATGGAGGTGACCGAAGATATTTATGCAAATACAGAAGTTATAGAGGACAACAGAGCTGATTACAGAGACAGCAAGAACTCATATGAAGCTGTCTATGCAAATCAGAACACTTTGGAGAGCCAGAGACCCAGAAGCTTTAAGCAATCTGATAGTTCAGGTAAAATAAATTTTTATATTTGTATCCTATGGACTGATCTACGTAATTTAATTAACTTTAGAAAAAAAATATTTAATTTTATTTGAAATAATTTTCTATTCAAAATGTTTCAAAAATCAGTTGAAAAAATGATAATATTTCATTTTTTTAACTATCACAGCAATTGCAGTCATCACCCATCACAGGAAAACTAGCTGTAAGAATTCTTTTATGCTCTAGTTTAGCTATCGTGTGTGAATCCACTATTTTCTGTAGTACTGACAAGGCACGTGTTGTTGACAATAAAATAAGCAATAAAATGATTGCTTCTGCTATTACCCTGAAAAAAAAAAATGTTAAAGCAAGTATTATCTGTAGCATCCTCAGCCACCTCTCTTCCAATGTCTCTTTGTCTCTGTCTCAGAGAGCGATCGGGAGAGGGAAAGCTCTCTTGCACGCTGACTCGCTCATGCATGAATGTAAGAGCCAAAAGGGCCATTAAATGCCTCTACCTACTGTACACACTGCTTTTGCAATTCAGGTGTGCATACATTTACATATGAATCAGCAGATTTTTGATGCTTCATAAAGAGATTAGAATCAGAATCTGGTTTGTTGCCATGTAGCACTGAACAGATTATGCGATGGCATTGTTCAGGCACAGCATAGCATGGGGCAGGGCAAAATATGGACCTGGTGTGGGAGGCCATTTCATCATCCTCAGTTGGGCACTAAGCAGGAAATACAGTAGGTCTTGAGTGAGACTTTGGCGATTGCTAGGTAGACCTCCACTGTGTGCAGGTAGTGTGGCTTGGAGTCAAGCTGTGCTTTGTTTTCTCCTGAAGCTCATTAGAGAGTGCTGCTTTGAGGGGCCCTGTCAGCCCCACTCTGTGCCCTCTGTTTCTCTCTTGCTCCTGATAACTTCCCAGCAGTTGCATCCGATATATCAAATATTTCTTAGGGACGATTCATACCAGCTGCATGATGTCCACTGTATTCCTCGACCAGGATTATGTTGTGAGATAACGATAAAAGATGCTGTGACCATAACGATAAAACCTACAAAACCTGTAGCAAAAGCCCTGCGGGGTCAAACTCGACCCATTTGTACCAAATGGTAATTTTACACAACCAGCCTGGTGTTGTCATACCCCCCCCCCCATAGTTGTCTTCTGCAACCTTGAGTAATTGAGTTTCAGTTGCACAGCAGCTTAATTAAACATTTGGCCTAATATTAAAACAGTCACGACTCTTTGACTTTTTTGAAAGAGACAAAGTTGTTTTTATCTAAATCATAGAAATATTTGTCCATATTAGTATGTCTTTGGACTTGGATGTTTTTGGAAATATTTTAAAAGTAAAATACATTTTAGAGTTATTTGATGATATAAATCTCATTATATGAAATAAAATATTAATTCATTTTTTTTATTGGTTATCCTGTACATGGTCACTGGGGGCCTGGAACCTAAATCAGGAGAGTTTATGCACAATACAGGGTACACCCTGGACAGGGTGCCAATCCATCACAGGAGACATACACACACACATACATACACATACACATACATACACACACTACAAGCAATTTAGTAACACTAATTATCCTAATATACATGTCTTTTGATTGTGGGAGGAAACCAAAGTACTTGGAGGAAATACACCAAGCACGGGAGAGAACTTGCAAATTCCAACACACGGACCTGAGATGAGACCCTCAATACTGGAGATGCAAGGCAACAATGCTTACCACTATGCTACCGTGGCACCTCCCATTTGAAAATATAAATTATATAATTTAATCTTCTCATCCTTTCTTCGTAATGCAATGTAAACATGTCCCAGACATTGTATTATTTTATTTATTCATTTATATATTTTATTACTGGAGCAGCTTGAAGCAAAAATGACAATGATAACTGTTTTTTGGACACTAATGCCATAATATCTAAATCTTTTGCCAACCTGTATAAAATGTTCTACATCACCCACTGTCAGGGACCAAAAGTACCATGTTAAGGTTGCCCCCACTGGCAAGGGGTGAGGCAATGGCTGCTTTGCTTTGTGGCTTTATCTTAATAATTATTATTCATGACAGGATCTAGTTATGTTTGCTGCTGTTTTCACTGGTTTGCACAATTTTTCTGTTCTATTATGTTGTTGTTTTTTTGTCACCATTTGCATTGTTACATGACATACCAGCAACAAAAATTTGGAAACAGATGTATGTTATTGCCATTAGTTAATGAATCTTAAAAGAGTAATAAAGGTGACCCAAAATGAACCCAACACAAATTATTCTCCTTTTTAAATAAGTCTCCTAGGTCATTTTGTAGCGTTTCCAAGCTGCATTTCTGATGAACAAAACAAGTGGAATTATACATTTTTCAGTAGCAACAATTTATTTTGTCGATAATAAGAGTTGTAAGTTCAAAATCCTGTGACTGCAAAGTAATTTCTGCTAGCAGTTATCACCCAAATAAGGATGGGTTGCCAGTTGAGTCTGGTTCCTTTCAAGGTTTCTTCCTACTACCATCACAGGGAGTTTTTCCTTGCCACCATCACCCTCAGCTTCAGGAACAATCTGATCATTTTAATTAATACATATTTTCTCACACATTTCATACTAATTTCCATAATTTACTTTTGATTCTGTAAACCTCCTTTGCAACAATTAACACTGTTAAAAGTACTATCTAAATAACATTTAATTGAATCCTCAGTGTTCAGTGATATAAAGCTGATAACCTACCCATCTTTAGCTCTTATGTGTCACAAAGCAACCGGAGGATGACCAGAAGACTAGCAATTAGCCCGTGTAGCGTGGATAGTAAACCCAAACGCGGAAGTAGCGCGAGCAGGCAGGATAACCACACGATTTATTATTAGAACTCTCTCACGTAGAGAGCAAGAGTTTACACAATTAAACCCGCGTTCTAACAACACACACTCAATCAGGAATACAACCGAAAATGAAAAAGACCAAACAGATAGGACCTGGCTAAAATTTTATATTCCTAAACAGGTGGAATTAAGGATACATTGCATACATTGCAAAATAAAACTATTTTGTTATTCACATACATTGGGTCTATTCCTACTAAAAGGACATGAAATCAGCCTAGATTTAGTGTATTATGATGATTATCATTATTAGTTAGGGCCCAAGCACTATAAGGTGTGCAGGACCCTCTTGTTTTCCTAAAGATTTTTTTTCCCAACCTTTTGGACTTTTTGGGGGTCTTAACATGCTCGAAAACTCATGAAACTTGGCAGACAGGTTGGAATCTGCTGCCATTAGGATGCCTGAGAGTCTCATGGCCCGGGGCCCAAAGGGGCCCCCAAACAAGATATTGCTTACGAAACTCGGTACACATTCGAACTGCATGTCCTCAACTCAACAGGAGACTGGTTATTTTGGGTCGTTCGCAAAAATGCTACCGATAGATTTTTATATACTCCTCCTATGAAAATTATACGATCGTCACCAAACCGGGCCGATGTGATCTAAAGACATTGCGGATGCAAAATTGCAGAGGGATTTTTGATATCTCAAGCCGGTCAGCTGTAATAATGTCTTAAACTTACACCAAAAATAATTAATAACTTTATATGATTGCATTATATTGAGTAACATTACATTCAGTGACACCTTCAGGGACATCACATTGAGTGACATCATCATAGTGTGCTGCTTTTCTTCCAGCATCTGCTGTCTATTGAACACACATAAACATCACAAATGTTAACACACACACACACACACACACACACACACACACACACACACACACACACACACACACACACACTAATGCACTCAACAAATATTTAGGGCCCAAACTGACATCGGCCCTGTATAGTGTGTGATGTGTGCAGGTTGTGTGGTGCAAACTTCGCGGTCACACTCAAATAACACACAGCTTGTGCGGTGCCCCCGGGGTGGCGATGGCGCAGGGTGCTTGGGCCCGTCATTGTTGCTTGCAACTATATTTATTATTATTATTGTACTCTAGATTAATAAAAAATAATTTCTCATATAATTAAGTCAAAATCATTTCCAACTCTAAGTATTTGTTTCGGCTCCTAACTATTTCTGCATTTGAATTTTTATGGAGTCTTATAGCCATCACTTAATGTAAATAAGCAGCGTTAGGATTGGGCTGTTAATGTTATAGGTTATCAACATACAAAGACAATTAAGAAAAAAGTGTTTTCATATAAGTCTGGTACAAAATGTTACCCTGTCAAACAATCATCATGGTGCAGAGGGGGAACAGGTAACTGAGATCTGCTAATTAGTTTATTTAAAACCAGTCCAAAACCCCCAACAGCTGTATTTATTTATTTATTCATTTAGATGATGTCTGGATAGAGTTACTGAGATGTTCTCTAGGTCACTGCTGATAGGTTTTGATATTGTTAAGGCTATTGAGACTAAACTGTAAAAGCTAGGTCCAAATTTGGAGAGACTAAAATATGTGTCTTTGTGTCCATGTACCTCTAGATGGAGACACTGCATGTAACAGGTATTACAAAGTGACTGCAGTGTGTGTGGTGCTGCTGTGTGTTCTCCTGCTGACTGCTGTTTCAGTGCTGTGGATCAAATCCAGTATTCTGAATACAGAAAACAAGAAGTTACAGATAAGTTACAACAACATGACTGAAGAGAGTAAACAGTTACAGACCCGTTACAACAACCTGACTGAGAACAATAATCAGTTACAGACCCATTACAAAACCCTGAATGAAGACAATAATCAGTTACAGACCCGTTACAAAACCCTGAATGAAAACAATAATCAGTTACAGACCCGTTACAAAACCCTGAATGAAGACAATAATAAGTTACAGAGGGAGAGAGATGGATACCTGAAGACACTTGGTGATGTGTGTAAGTAGATATGTTCAGCATTACATTTTCTGCGCAAAAGTTAAATGTCCTTAGTTAGAATCCATGAGCCATCTTCAACCTGGAGTATCAAGGTTCATCTCATCCTGTCACATGTTCCTTCATATAAACCAAGGTCTTGAAAGCATCTCATTAATATTGGTGACATTTTGCAATCCTGATCCATAACTCACAGAGAACTGTGTAAGGAGTCAGAATGAATGAATAAATCGTTTTTCATTAATATTAACTAATTAGTAAACATGATTGAATCGCTATTAACTGTGCAGTAATTACTGAGTCTTAAGCTATTCTACATTTCTCCTGGAGAACTAATAGCTATCTTTGCTTGTTTTGTAATAACACCTGATTAATTACTGATCACCTCAACATTAATTTCATTATTGTCCACACATAGAGTTATCTTTGGAATGTGTGTGCTGTTTTCATTCATCTGATTCTGAGAGAATCAGTTTGTTAGTTACTCTGAGGCCTTACTTGGTGCCTTTTTAATAAACTTTGCTTTTACCAGTGACATATTTACAAATACTATATAATTTATTTATTTAATTATTCATGTTTTGCACACCAAATACATTTGGTATTATGTAAATACATATATAAATACATTGCACCAAACACTGACCAAATCATCTTCCTTTCTGAACCGTGAAACAGAACGACTGCACTGTAAACCCTAATGCTCAAAGTAATTCAACACATTGAGTACTGTTAACTTAAATAATTGCAATTAGGTCAAATTAATAGACCTTTCTGAGTACTCAGAACTTTTTGGTATTTATGAGTTTGTAGAAATTATACTTTTCAAGTTGGCCGAACAAATTTGATATTTTATTTAATCGTAAGTACTTAAGTAACAATAACTATAACCTGAAAGTTCCACCATCTTAAAATCTATAGAGAACTCGTGGCTGAGTGGTAGGTGATTTTACCTGCCATGTGGAAGACCTGGGTTTGATTCCCGGGCTGGACTGTCTGCTGTTGTCATGGGTCTAGCTGGTGGTACTCGCTAGCTAGACCGGCTGATGTAGTTGCCGTGGGCATAAATGGTAGGCATGAACGCAGAGGGGCATGCAAACAGAAAGAGTCTTTATTTAAAGGACATAAAGTCAAACATTGAAACAAACCAACAAACTCAAACTAAAACTAGGGCTCAGGAAAAACACAACAGGAAAGGATCGGAACACAGGGAACCAGGAGCTGACACAGGGAACCAGGGATGAGGAAACATGGAGCTAGAGCTAACTAGAGACACATAGGGGAACTAGAGACAAGACTGGACAGGACGTGGCGGGAACTAGAGATGGGGCGAGGACTGGAGAGACAGAGACTGGAGAGACAGATTAAAGACAGGACTGAAGACAGGACCAGGGGAACAGAGACTAGAGACCGGATGGGTTAGTGGTTAGTGAGGTTACTAGCTACAAGGAATATGGGGACACTGGATGCTGACCTAACCGGGTTAGTATCTAAGGGATTAGTGGCTAACCGGGTTAGTACTGACCTAGGGGATCCATGAGGCTATTCCAAACGCGGCTAACCTAGTAGCAACCAGAACCACTAGCAGTCAATCCCACTAGAGGCTAGCCTACTGGAGGCTAACCCTACTAGCAACCCAGGCCTACTAGATAGAGGAAGAACAATAGAGCCCTCTAGAAAAACAAAGGTAAAAAAATATAACTAAAATATAAACTCAAAGAAACAATCAAAAAGGAATGCCCACATGATGGTAATACAAGCAAACAACAAAGCAAACAATCAACAAATAATGCTCGACCCAGTTTCCCAGAACAAACTGCTATTTATAAATTGTTTAATGAGCCACCTCAGTTCAGGTGAGCACTCATCACCTGACTGAGGTACCTTCTGGGAAACTGAGTCGACCAACAAAAACTACAGACAGACAGACATGAACAGTGACCGCTGGTGGAGGTTCCTAACAGTACCCCCCCCCCTTAAAAACGCGTTACCGGAGGTCCCCATTGTCTTGAGTCATTTCAAGCAGGATGGGAGGTGGGCGAAACTGGAATGCCGCCGAAGCCAGGCGCCGGAGGCAGTCTCGGGTCTACCCTTGACGCTTGGCAGCGGAGGCGGCAATGGCCTGTTCTCGGGGTGGTAGATTCGATGCCGAAGCCGGGTGGTGGATGTGGGACCTCATTGACGCTCTGGGATGTAAAGGGGGGGGGGAGACGACGGAGGGTGAAGCCTCCCCGTGAGGCTCAGAGACGACGGAGGGTGGAGCCTCCCCGTGAGGCTCAGAGACGACGGAGGGTGGAGCCTCCATGTGAGGCTCGGAGACAAAGGGTGGAGCCTCCCCGTGAGCCTTGGAGACGACGGAGGGTGGAGCCTCCACGTGAGGCTCCGGAAGCGGTGCTTTGGGGTCTCCACGTGAGGCTCTTGAAGCGGTGCTTTGGGGCCTCCACAGAGGGGCATGCAAACAGAGAGTCTTTATTTAAAGGACATAAACTCAAACAATGAAACAAACTCAAACTAAAACTAAGGCTCAGGAAAAACACAACAGGAAAGGATCGGAACACAGGGAACCAGGAGCTGACACAGGAAACCAGGAGCTGACACAGGGAACCAGGGATGAGGAAACATGGAGCTGAAGCTAACTAGAGACACATAGGGGAACTAGAGACAAGACTGGACGTGGCTGGAACTAGAGATGGGGCGAGGACTGGAGAGACAGAGACTGGACTGAAGACAGGACCCGGGGAACAGAGACTAGAGACCAGATGGGTTAGTGGTTAGTGAGTTAGTGTTTAAACAGATAGGGAAGTTACACACAAAGGATTAAACAAGAAGACTGACACTGGGAAGACACAGAACAGTACTTACACTGTACACAGGAGGAGACACAGCCTAGCTAAACATGAACAGAGCAGCTCCATGAATCCACAGACACAAGAAACAAGAACATCAAGAAAACAAACAATAGAGCCCTCTAGAAAAACAAAGGTAAAACAATATAATTAAAATATAAACTCAAAGAAACAATCAAAAAGGAATGCCCACATGACGGTAATACATGTAAACAACAAAGCAAACAATCAACAAATAATGCTCGACCCATATTTATAAGATGTTTAATGAGCCACCTCAGTTCAGGTGAGCACTCATCACCTGACTGAGGTGCCTTCTGGGAAACTGAGTTAAGCAACAAAAACTACAGACAGACAGACATGACAGTGACCTCTGGTGGAGGTTCCTAACAGCTGTGGTGACAGCAGCAACAGTTTATTTGATTTGCAACAAGTTCAACAAACTCAAAAATTGATAGTTCTGGGGTCCATTCTTTGTACGTCGCTTGAAATATCCGAGATGAATTGACAGATCTAAGATGAGATCATCGTGCTAATTACGATGTGGCTAATTCGGTTCTTCGAGCACACCTGTTGTTGATGATTAGTATAGCTGGATTGAGTTGTCTAGGATTATTGCGCGTTTGTGCGTTTGTTTAAAAGGCGATATGCATTGACAGTAGAAACACTGATCACAACTCCTACGATTGGGTGACGAAATGCCAAAAGAGCAGCTAATTTTTTTTTAATCAAGCGGAGCAAAAGCTTATATATATATATATTCAAATCCTATTTGTATTCATTTAAAATTAGCTGAACAAATTTTATATTTTAAGTAATCATAAGTACTTAAGTAACAATAACTGTCACCTCAAAGTTCCAACACATTAAATCTAAAGACCCCTGGTGGTTCAGGGGGAGGTGTCTCGCCGGCCATGCGAAAGATCCGGGTTTGATTCCCGCGCTGGATTGAATTCTCTTTATTTGCAACAAATTAAAAAATTGATAGTTCTGTTTACTTAAAATTGGAAACATCATTACTTTAAAAAAAATAATGTCACTGATTACCTCAAATATTTTGAGTTTTTCCAACTTAATCGGGTTTACAGTGTAAAAGTGAAGTAGAAGAACAAGTATAGTAAGAAGTATATTGTCATGCTGTGCTAAAGGATCCTGTCTATCACACAATACACGAGGAATTTGAAAAACTCTGTGTATAATCCTGACACCTTCAGTAACCGGTTGCTTTCTCATAAACTGATTTTTTACAGATTTGAGAAAATAACCTCCACTTATACAGTATAGACGCAATCGGGGGATAGAATGTTACATATTATTAGACACACATGGAGATTAACACACGAATGATGACCACAGCCACACACACATGTATAAATATACTGTATGTATGTTTAAATACATCCATCTGTAAATATGTGCAAGATACTTTTCTTTTCCCATGTGAGTCAGTTTGCATCACTCATGCTCTTTAACCAATCAGATGTGACCTCGCCATTTCAGCCAATCATAACCTGCCAGGAGCGCAGCCTAAATCCTGTTTACTTGAAATAAACCTGCTCCCGAGCAGGTTTAAGCTTACAGACATGTTGCTATGACAGCAAGCGCGAGATTCGCTTCAAAGAACGAAACAATCCAAGATCAGGACAAATACACAACAATCAAATCCAGCTAACTGAGTTAGCGACGTACGAAGAACGGACCCCTGTTTACTTAAAATTGTAAACATCATTACAGTGGAACCTTGGATTGCGAGTAACGTGGTTTACGAGTGTTCCGCAAGACGAGATTTTTTATATATTTTGATTAAAAAACGAACAAGTGTTGGTTTACGAGTGCCGATTATCACGTAATTTGACGCCGACACACACACACACCGACACACGCACACACTCTCTTTTCACCCCCTCCCCGGCTTCACTCACGCACACAGAAACTCCACTCTGTCGCGATTCTTTTCAAAGGTAAGGTGCTGATTCATTTGTTTTTTTTTTGTTTTTTTTTTTACTTTACAGCAGTGATTCCGTCAGTATGCGCTGACGCCAGTGTCATTAGAGAGACATTTTTTTTCATTAAAACAGTGCTTCCATTGTGTGTCTGTTTGTTGTGAAACTTAGAAAGTGAGGTGGGGAGAGGGAGGAGGAGTGTTACTGTGTAAAACAAGGCAAGGGAAGGGGCTAATTCCACACACACACACACACACACACACACACACACACACGGCGCCTGCACTTACAAACGGAAACACTTATCTGTCGTGATTTATTTTTATGTTTTTTTTTAAAGGTAAAGTGCAGGTTAATCTGTTTTATTTTCACTTTATAGATTGTATTAATTATTTTTATCTATTTTTTTGTATTTTGCCTGTAGCCTATATAATAAATAGATGTTATGGCTATAAACAAGCAGTTGATCAGAATCTGTGTTTTGATCTCTGTAAATTATCTCAATTCATCTCCACAGATAAAGGGAAGTGTTTAAGATTCAGCTCCAGTCTTTATTGTGTGTCTAATGAGAAGAAGAACTGGCATGAGAGTAGACAGCAATGCAGAGAGAGAGGAGCAGACCTAGTGATCATAAACAGCCAAGAGGAACAGGTGTGTGTGTATTCTATGTATCTATGCAGAAAATATAATGGCATTTGATACATTCATCGTGCCCTCATGCGTAGAGTCCATGTACATTATAATAATATTTTGTCCATACATTTGTTTTTATTTGTTAAAAAAAAAAAAGGCCTTGTTATGTGACCTACATTCTAACCTACAGTACATTAGGGTTAATGTTGCAGCTTAAACTTCACTGCCTTAAAAACAATAGAATAATGTTTACTTTAGTATGTTAGATGTGTTGTCTCACATTTCTTTTATTGTTCAGATGCCTTGGAGGTCACTGTTGTGTCCAAAGGGGGGAAACTTTCTTCACCTAGAATCCGCTAGTGTGTCTATCCATTGTATGAGAGAAAGAGAGAGAGAGATACTCATTGGTATACTTATGTTTTATCACAACCATGATAGGAATTCATCGATAAATTGCGAAGCAGCAAAACAGCTTGGATTGGCCTGAGTGACAGAGACAGAGAGGGCGAGTGGAAGTGGGTGGACAATACACCACTGAACACTGGGTAAGAAATCACTGAACTAATAAGTTGCTTATGATACAGTTACTGACTCTTCATTAGTCTGAGAAACACAGCAGATCCTCTGATTCTTTCCTTCAGGTTTTGGGCAAGTGGACAACCTGACAATTATGCAGAAGATGCAGACTGTGCTGGAACTGGGTTTACGTCTGATCCTGTGTGGAACTGGGCTGATTTTAAATGTAAAGATGAGTTTATTTGGATCTGTGAGAAGACATTATCTAACTGAATTGCTGTATGTGAATGAAAAGCAGTAAATTGAATGTACATGTGTATCTGTGTAGGTCAGTGTGTTGTGTCTGAAAAATCCTCATTATTGTTAATAACTCTGTAAACATCATGGTGTCACCAGATTTTCTTTCAGAGCCTTTGTTTTCATTTAGGTTTGTTTAGAAAATGCTACAGATTCTACAGCACTGATGTGTGAGCATGAGTGTAAAACCTTATACTGAAAAAATATACTGATTAAATATTAGGCTTGATTAGAACTTTATGCTTATAGTGTACTGACATTACCATTCGTTAAACCCAGCATGTGTATTGAAAAGGATATTCAAAATATTTTCATCCATTGAGAGTAAAAAACAAAATAACGCAGAATTACACTTTAGAAATGTATTTCTAAATAATTTTAATAACTAGAAACAATTAGATATAACAAAGCAGCTACTAAAGAAGCTTCAATGGTTCATTAACAACAAAAACAAAACCTTTTTTATAACCTATGTTGATGTGATTCTGTGAGTCTATGATTTATTTATATATATATATATATATATATATTATTCTAATGCACGTCATGAATCAAAATGTTGCTTTTAAACACACACACACACACACACACACACACACACACACACACATATGCTTGCTTTCTGGTCATTGTGCTGGTACATTCACTCATAGCTTTCTCTCTCTCTCTCTCTCTCTCCCTCCCTGCCTTATCCAATCATAAATTAATAAATCGTTCAATCAGACCTTCAGTAACTGTTATATTGATTAAAAAAAAAAAAGTAGAAAAAAACACTGATTTGATTGATGTGGCACTGTCATGTTTTGCTGTTAAACTATTGATTTTTTATGTGAAGGCAAAAGAATGACTACCTATTAAGTCAAATATTTTTAAGCTTTAAAGGAATTTGTCACCAAGAATTAACTCCTGCTCTATAAGCTCCTCTACATCACTACCGATGGTGATAGGTTACTTCAGTTTATACTGCATGACAGTGTGTTAACAAAGTGAACCTTTCCCAGATCTCTTTAATGATCACTGTTTCTAAATTTAACAAGACTCTTTACATTGTGTGTGTGTGTGTGTGTGTGTGTGTGTGTGTGTGTGTGTGTGTGTGTGCGTTTGTGGTGTGTTCCTGCTTGATTCTGACCATGATCTCCCCACTTATGATTCTGGTTTTAGCTACATTTTAATGGTGGCTGATGATCTAAATTAGTTGAGCACTGATTTTGACTGTGTGTGTTACCAAGTGTTATGAAATGAGACTGAAAGAGTGCTTAGATTTTCTTTCCTAAATGCTGGATAAATGCTTGTTACAGTAAACCTTCAACATATATATAACAGAAGTGCATTTTAATCCACTATTATTAGTATTAGTTAGACAGCTAACCTTAAATAGCTAATACCACTCAAATTAGATTATATAACCACTCTTCTTTATATGGTGAATACACAATATTTAATTAACTAATTAATTACTACTTTAATTAATTATTTTTTCATTAACTTTTTAATTTTAATTTCACCCAGTTTAATTTCATTATACCCATGCTACTCAAAATAATTAGCTAATTCTGTTTTAATTCGGTGGTGTAGTGGTTAGCACTGTCGCCTTGCACCGCCAGGGTCCGGGTTCAATCCCCAGCCAGGCTCGATTCCCGTCTCTGTGTGCATGGAGTTTGCATGTTCTCCCCGTGCTTGGTGGGTTTCCTCCGGGTACTCCGGTTTCCTCCCACAGTCCAAAGACATGTAGGTTAGGCTAATTGACGTTCCCAAATTGCCCGTAGTGTGTGAATGAGTGAGTGTATGTGTGTATGTCTGTGTGCCCTGCGATGGATTGGCACCGTGTCCAGGGTGTACCCTGCCATGTGCCCTAAGTCTCCTGGAATAGACTCCAGGCTCCCCGTGACCCTGAATACAGGATTAAGCGGGATAGATGATGAGTGAGTGAGAGAGTGTTTTAATTAGGCCAGCTTTAAATTTCACATAACAGGAGTAGCTAAAGCTGAACAGACTTGTAAGGTTTTATTTATTCATTAAAAGAGTTACATTGCTTTATTTATTATTGCTCTTAGTTTTTACTGTGTACTGAAGCCACCATAAATTACTGCAAAAATTTTAAGCAATAAGGGCTGAGGCATGGATGTGACACACCTCTGTGTTTAAGTCTCACACAACTCCTGAAGTCTGTTGTTACATTTGAGGCGTCAGTCCTCACTGTGTGCACATAACTCAGCTCTTATGCCATAATCCCCTTCTTCATGTAATCATTTGTGTCTTTTTTATATTTAATTTTATTACTTTTTTATTAAACAGTCATTAAGTGTCATGAATAGAATATACCTAAATACATAAAAGCCTCTAAATAAATAAACAAAAAATAAATTAAAGATTGTAGTGTGATGGGAGTATTGCGTTGGTGGAAACAGGATGTTGTGGAAGTGTTATGTAAATGTATATAAGCATACATCGTAGAACAGACGAGAGCTTTTTCCTCTGAAGAGAAATTGCTCGACTGTATTCTGGAAAGAATAAAGTCTGTTGGCCTTAACATTCGTGGTTTCCGGAGTGATCGTTGCGTCTTTGGGTAATCGTCCCTGAACTAGCCACAACAATTGCTGATTTTATTTCTGAGAGTGTAGAGTCACAATTTTTGTTGTCTTATTAGGATAATTACCTGCCCAGTGTTTCTTAGACCCCCATTCCACTGAGCCGAATGTGCTCCCGTATTTAGACAGATGCAAATTCATTATGACCACTGGAGACCTCGGTAGTGGACAGTAATAGCTGCTTACAGCCTTTTTTGGGTTCTGCATGAATTCTGAAATAGTCGTCAGTCAATTCAATTCAATTTAATTTATTGTCATTGTTAAACATAACAAGTATAGATAACAACGAGATATCATTTGGCAACATCTCCCGGCAAGTAATAAAGTGCAACTATAGTGCAGCAAAGTAATAACCATAACGGCTATGTGAGGTAAGATATAAAGGATATATATTATAGAAGGAGGGGGGGGGGGTCAAACCCCGATCTTATGTGTATGTATGTATTCTGTGTCCTGCATCAATGCAAAGTCCAGTTCACAGTTATTGTAATGATGTGTAATAATATGCAAGTGTGTGCTGCATCAATGCAAAGTCCAGTTCACAGTTATTGTAATGATGTGTAATAAAGAATAAATAAATAAATGGGCGCAAGGTCCGAGAGGGAGGTATCTAATCATTCAGCAGCCTCACAGCGGTAGGAAAGAGGCTGTGGGACAGTCTGGTGGTTCTGGCCCGTAAGGACCTGTGCCTTCTACCTGAGGGTAGTAGCTGAAACAGGTGATGTGCAGGGTGATGCTGATCCCGCAGGATGTTGTGCACTCGACGAAGGCAGCGTGTGGTATAGACAGTACTTATCTCCGGAAGACTAGTCCCGATGATTTTCCCTGCTGTCTTCACCACCCGCTGTAGTGCCTGTTGTTCCGCCCTAGTGCAGCTGGAAAACTACACCAAGAGTCCATATGTCAGCACACTCTCTATAGCACAACGATAAAAGTTCACCATAAGCTGCTGAGAAAGATTAGTTCTTCTCAGTTTCCTGAGGTAGAAGAAACGCTGCTGGGCCTTCCCTATGGCAGAGTTGATGTTATTGCCCCATGTTAGGTCCTCTGTCATAGTTATGCCAAGAAATTTAAAGCTTGTAACCCTCTCAACCATCCCATTTCTGATAGTAAGTGGTAAGTGGATGGTCTTTGTGCCCTTACGAAAATCCACAATCATTTCCTTGGTTTTCTTGATGTTGAGAACCAGGTTGTGGGCGTCACACCAAGTTGCCATATGTTCCACCTCCCTTCTGTATGAGGACTCATCATTGTTAGTGATCAGGCCTAACACCGTGGTGTCATCAGCGAATTTAATGATGTAATTAGAAGGAAGGGTGGCACAGCAGTCATGCGTGCATAGTGTATACAGTAACGGGCTAAATACACATCCCTGGGGGACCCCGGTGTTGATAAGCACTGTGGATGATGTACTTTTATCCACTCGCACACACTGTAAGCGATTTGTTATAAAGTCCATAGTCCAGTTATACAATACAGTGCTTAGTCCAAGCTCACAGAGCTTAATTTGGAGCTTATTTGGCAAAATAGTATTAAATGCCGAACTAAAGTCCACAAAGAGAAGTCTGGCATACGTATTTTTGTGTTCCAGATGTTCCAACATGTGATGGAGCACAATAGCCACCACATCCTCTGTGGATCTGTTGGCCCTGTATGCAAACTGGTAATGGTTCAGTGTGGGTGGTATAACAGCCTTGATGCGTTTAATCACCAACCTCTCCAAACACTTTGCTGGTATGGGTGTGAGTGCAACTGGTCTGTAATCATTTAAACAGGTAATGTTACGATTAGTGACAGATTAAAGATGGTCGTGAAGACCTCCGCCAGTTCAGCTGCACAATACTTGAGCACCCGACCGGGCACTCCATCGGGTCCTGTAGCCTTCCTGGGATTGATGTTATAAAAACACTGTCTTACTTCATGACTGCTCAGGACTGGTGCATCATCACTAAAGGGAGGGCGGGGTAGAGGTGAATCTCCATTGCCTCTGTCAAAGCGGGCATAAAAGTTATTCAACTCCTCCGCTAGGGTGTCTCCGCTGTTAAAAGAGAGTTGTTGTTCTCTTATAGTCCGTTATCACCCTAATTCCCTCCCATATCTGCCGGGAGTTGGTGGAATTGTGAAAATGAGCCTCAATCCGCTGTTTGTATTGAATTTTGGCTGATTTTATGCCCCTCCTAAGTGCCATCCTGGCCGTACAATACGCTGTCCTGTCACCAGATTTAAACGCTATCTCCCTGGCTTTAATCAGCAGTCGAACCTCATGTGTCATCCAAGGTTTCTTATTGGGGGACACACGCACTTGCTTCCAGAATGTTACATTATCCACACAGTAATTGATGTAGTCTAAGACTGATGAGGTGTATTCATTCAGAGACTCACGTGTAATGGTTCCGTGGTCCGTGAATATGTCCCAGTCTGTGGAGGAGAAGCAGTCCTGAAGCCTAGGGATAGCATCTTCAGGCCATGATCTTACAGTCCTTACACTGAATCCAGCAGTTTTATTCCTTGTGATATACTTTGGATGTAGCAGAAGTGACAGATGGTCAGACAGGCCAAGATGGGGATAAACCTGTACCTTGTATGCATCTGCTACATTAGTGTATACCTGATCCAATGTTTTATCTCCCCTGGTTGCACATTTCACGCTGCGATGAAATTTGTGAAGGACGCTCTTCAAGTCAGCATGATTGAAATCACCCGCCGCTATAAAGATACTGTCCGGATGCGCAGCCAGGCTGTTGTTTATGACATCATGTAACTGTGCTAGCGCTAGCTTAGCATTAGCGTCAGGTGGTATGTACACAGCACAGATGTAAACAGATGCAAATTCGCAAGGAAGATAAAACAGTCTACATTTTAGCAGCATAAATTCCACGTCCGGACAACAGAGTCTATCCGTTACCATGGTCTGGGTGCACCAGGAGTTGTTAATATAGATGCACAATCCCCCGCCGGTCTTCTTACCCGAGTCTGCCGTCCTGTCAGCTCGGTGCATGGTGAAGTCGGTCAGCCCAATAGCTGCATCCAGGACGGTGTTATCCAGCCAGGTCTCGGTGAAAATCATGCTGCAGCAGTTTGCCAGGAACCTCCGCGTCGTCATCCCCAATCTTATTTCATCCATCTTGTAGCGGATCGACCTGACATTTGAGAGAAAAATGGATGGAAGCGGCGGTTTGAAGGGGTTAGCCTTTAGCCTAGCCTTCACGCCTGCCCGCTTGCCTCTCTTCTGCCTCCGCTCGCAACGTCTCCTCCTCCGGTTCGCTGCCACCGGAATCCCCGGAGGTGATCTAGCAATCTCGGGAGGGATGAAAACATCTGGGCCAAAGTGATGTACGGCACCGCTAACGCTGAGGAGTTCATCACGACTGTACCGAATAGCCTCGATATGGTAACAGTATGCCGAAACGCTCAGTAGCACTAACAAAATGAAAAAAACTATGCCAACAAAGAGAGCACCGGGCTGCTGCGTCTGTGCGCGCCACTGCCATGGTCGCCACAGTCGTTATTGTCGGGAGGAAAATTAGTAAATGTCCAAAAATTTTGCTTTATTAATGCCTTGGTATCAATTCATAAGCACCATTATCGAGATGTTATTTATTTTATGTTCGTTTATTGAGTCCTTATCGGTTTTTATCACATCATTACTTGTTTTGTGTCATTCGGAAAAAAAAAAAAACCTAGGAAGCCAAATATCCTAGTATTAAATGTAGATGGAAGTAATGACAAAATTAACAAAGTGATATTTTACAGGAGAGACGCCCTCTCCTCTCCTGCTGTCAGGAGAGGGCGTTGGCCTTGGTGTTTTTGGACCCCGGGCGGTATGACAGATGGAAGTTGTAACTCTCGAAAAATAACGCCCACCACGGCTGTCTAGGGTTAAGTTGTTTCATTTTTCGGATGGTGATTAGATTCTGGTGGTCGGTCCAGACGATGAACGGCTCTCTGGTGCCCTGGAGCCAGTTTCGCCATTCCTCCAAGGCCCACTTTATGGCCAATAGCTCTATCCTATTGCTTTATCTATAACTTTATGGCAGAGTTGGTAAGCGGCAATGGTTGTCGGTTCTTGATGGTGATATCATGTAGCCCCAATAATCGACACAAGGACCTAAGTCACCCCCTTTTTTCTTTACAAAGAAGAACCCCTCGGCGGCAGGTGAGGAGGAGGGCCGGACGGTACCTTGGCAAAGGGCGCTGGAAACATACTCCTCCATTGCCTGCATCTCAGTGGAAGATATGGAGTAGAGATGGGCGCGGGGCAGGACGGAACACGGCTGAAGGTCAATTGCCAACTCGTAGGGACATTGGTAAGGATGCTGTTGGTGTCGACTTCGGGGGCCTCGGGCTCCATAGAACACATCCAAGCCCAGGCCCGTAGGAAGAGTTCGGTGCAGGTCGGCCCCCATTGGAGAATGCAGTTCTGTGTCCAAGATATAAGTGGGTCATGCTGCAATAACCACAGGTGACCGAGGATGATGGGAGGAGATGAGATGGAGGTGATCTACTGTAGATTTTAATCTGTTCTTTGTGTTGGTTGATGATGAGGCTGTGTTTGAGAGGTGATAGGGCTGGGGGCCGACCGTCAACAGAGGTGATGTTTACGGGCTGGGATAATGCCTCGATTTTTACCCCCAGTTTTTTGGCGTAAGAAGAGTCAATAAAGTTACCCGCGGCACCAGAATCGATGAACGCGGTACTTTCGACCCCTTTGTGGCCAAACTGGAGGTGTACTCGTACCGTGAGACAGGAAAAGTTGGTCAAAGTGGCGGAGAGGTGGATGGAACCCGGTGAGCTGCTCCTACTGATCAGCAGGCGCTGCTCGATTTGGAGGGCGGGTTGAATTAATTTCCAATTCGTGCCATCCTACTTATCTGGTATAGCTATGAAAACATCAGAAGGGGGGGTGTGGCAACAGCTGGCTGAGCAGCCGCCCCGCGTTCTCCTGCTGTTGCTCCGTCACCTCACGTTTTGGATGCCTTTGCAGAGAACCGTGACTTCACTACGGAGCTGATCGATCAGCTTAGCATGTTGGTCAACCACATCGCAGAGGTGAGTGTAATCCACTGGGTTTACTGCTGTTGGCTCAGTCATTCTGTCATAAACAAATGGAGATGGAACAGAAGACTAGTAGTTAGCCCTGTAGCGTGGATGGTAAACCCACACACGAAAGTAGCGTGAGCAGGCAGGATAACCACGCTGTTATTTTTAGAACTCTCCCAGAGCGAGAGCAAGAGTTTACACAAATAAACTTGCGTTCTAATAACACACACTCAGTCGAAGCGAAACCCAAAAAGTGAGTACTCACGATTAGACGGATGAAGCGTTGGAGATAGCATGGGCAAACTCAATGACTGAGCGATGTGCGGAGCCATCTTGTTTCCTTTTATGCTTTCTGAGATAGGAGTGTGCATGACAGCATGGCGGCCCACATTTCAGTGTTTTGCGCGCACACACACGCGACGCTCCCAGCGCGGATACACCACGGCTGCAGCAACTTCGGCAAATCACAGGTGTTGCTATTCCCAGCTAAAAGTAATCGTGGGCAGTGGATAAGTGGATATTAAATGCTACATGCACAATATACTTAAGATCATGGTCATTAATTGCTTTAAATTAATTAAAATGTGTGCAAATGGCTTATATCAGTGGATGCAAAGTTAAATAAGGTAATTAATAAATAGTAATAAATCACTTAGAGGTATGTGGGTGAATACTGAAGTTCTGACATGTCCTGACATTTGGCTATTTTTCAGTTACTTATAAACATATAAATGTCTAATTACACTGTATTTATCACAAACTGGGCTACAATAATATGTAAGCAGCATTTATGTACAAGTTTGTATTTTGGAGAAAATAACAGTTATGCATTGTTTTTGAAAACTATAAAAAAAAGTAACTTAAATAAGGCCACAAACCACATTCATAGCATTTGTCTGCAAGACTTTTGTGAGCTTCATCTTGTAGCCTGGAGTTTTTGCTTGAAAATTATCATCCTGCTCAGTCATTTACAGGAAACAATATATTCATTACATTTTCTAAGACACGCTTTGTTTAGAAAGGGCGTATTCAGGGAGGTGTGAATGATCATGAATAATGCTGTAATTTACACCAAAGAAGACAAAGACCCGCATAATGAGCTATATAATGAGCCTTTCAGTCAGGTATGTGACAGATGGAAGTGCTAAAATGAAATAATTTCAGGAAGGAAGAAACCTCTACTTTTTATTTATTCAGAATGTAGTTAACTAACAGGCAAAAATAACTCAAATAAAAATGCTCAAGCTTACCCTCTTTACAGTAGTCTTATAGCCTTTACCTTTAACATGCTTGTCTATAATTTTCTTTCGAATCTCCTGAGACAACTCTTTCCTTCGCTTCCTCTGGTCCATGTTGAGTGTGGTACATACCATGTCACCAAACAACACAGTGACGACCTGGAGCCCTATATATAGGCCCACTGACTGATTACAAGATTGTAGACACCTGTGATGCTAATTAGTGGACACACCTTGAATTAACATGTCCCTTTGGTCACATTATCTTCAGTATTTTCTAGGGGTAGCATAATTTTTGTCCAGGCCTGTTCCATGAGTTTATTTTTTTAAATACTTCTGTTGAAGCATGGTTGAAAAGCAATGTCTGACTTTCATTGGTTAACATTCATAGAATTCTTATTTATTATTACTTTTTCAGATTAAAGTTATTTCTGTGACCATTGTGAGTTTTTCTTTCATTTCAAGGGTACCAACAATTTTGTCCACGTGTGTATATATATATATAACAAACTGATTAATAAAACTGATTTTTTTTAATCACTCAATACACAACCCATGATGATTATGCTATTTAATATACATTAATTAATTAATAAAACTAGCTATTGTAATATTTTCCAAGACATCCTTAATTATCCTTAAAGACACAGTAACATCTGTAATTTATCTATACCGATAGCTGTAGATAAGGAATAAATGCAGGCTATGTATTTTACATTACTGTGTATTTTATCCAGTTCTGTTTAATACACTGATAGATAATATTTTGCTGGAAAGTGAAGCTCAAAATGTAACTTCTGCTTGGGTTTGTTTTTGTTATATTTTTGATGATGTCTTTTTTTTATTTGACTGTTTTTTTATTATTATCGACTGATAGTCGATAATAACAAGTCGATTAATGGCACATAATATTTGAAACAAATATCTGCCCATATGAATAAGTATTTCTTTCGTCATTTAACCCTCCATAATGCTCCCCCGTCAAAGATCTGATGGGGCATTAATCACTTATCACAACTGTGAATAGATGCGGCAGCAGAGACAGATTAAATCCCCATTAACATTCACACTTGAGAACAACAATAAAACAACTAAAAAGTTCCAGAGGTTTAGCGCCTGTTATCGCAGGACAGGGATCATCTACAGTATACTACTGCGTTTTTCACTGCTTACATTTTTTGCCCTAGTTGCATTTGGTTTTACGCGATTTCATGTGATATTTGTGTGTGTGTTTGCGAGAGAGTGAGAGGGAGAGAGAGCTTATATTGTGATTTATCCAAGGTTACTAAAGCCTGGCTTACTACTACTAATAAAAAATATTTCAATGTAACCCATGAGTCTCAATCACAAAATCAGCCAAACAACAAATTATATACTCTGAAAATCACGTTTTTATTTGAACATTTAAAAATATATACAAAAAAACATAAATATAAAAACAATCACCAATTATTGTTAAAGCCAGTCGGTGGCTGTACAGAGTCAAGTTTACAAGGGCTTCTCAGACTTTCATCAATTTTGCTTTTGACTCAAAACCAATATGGCTTATTAAAGATGCACCGTTTTATTGGACATGGCTGTTTTGTAATGTTCAGCAAAATAAACACTGTCTATGACAAATTTACTGTGAATCTCTCGAAGTCATGATGTAATAGAGACAAGTCTCTTCAAATCCTTCTCCACTAAAGTTATCATGGTGTAACTTATTAACGTATTGATGTATTTCAATTGAGGACAAAATAGACATTGGTCTGTTTAGTATTTTTTTTTTTTTTTTGAAAGCTGGTTTAATCAGCTATTTACAAGACAACGTTGATGCACTAACGGTTAAAGTGCCACAGGTGTGTGCTCCCACATTTGTCAGGTTCGCCTGAGCTGGCTTTAACACAAACACATTTGTGCGCCGGCAGGTCGAAAGAACCCAACTTAGCACCATCTAACAGTCAGTAGTGGGGGAGTCAGTACATTCTCCATTGAGATTTCCCACCTTACCTTTCTCACATTCCACTCCTCTTAAGTTTGTATTTGTTCTTTTAATTAAGTTCTTAAAACCAAAAGCATTTTGTACCTAAAACACACACACACACACACACACACACAGTGAAGAGAAAAGAGGAGATGCGCATTCACACCTCTGACGGTCTTTTGTCTTGTACAGTAAATGAGGCATCCTCATTCATCTTCCAATCCCCACCAGCGCACCTACTCTTTGCTTGAACTGTATGCTGTAGCTATGTTTGTTAGGGGACTTGGTACTGTAATGCAGTACTGTACTGCATGGAACTTACTTTCTGGTTTGTTCTGCTTTAAATATTGCTTATTACCTTATGCAGCAAAATAAACAATCTTACCATTGTGTAAATTATTAACATATTGATGTATTTTAATTAAGGACAAAAATAGACCATGTGCTTGTGTTTAGGACTGCTTCTGAACAGCTTTGTTCATAGGTTAAATCAAAGATTTACAAGACAACAGTTAAAGCATTTGTGGATGGAAAGGTGTCTCTGTGTGCGTTCCTGCATTTCTCAGTTGGCTTTAACACAAACACATTTGCGCACAGACAGGACACCAAAAAAAAAAAATAAAAATAACCCTAAGAATTAGCACCATGTCATACTCAATATTCACCATTGAGTTTTCTCACCTTCCACTTTGTCTTTGCTCTTTCGACAGAGTTCTTAAATTAAAAATATCACATGAAATAAAAAAAATAATTATGGATCACATAAGTACAAACTAGCACAGATACATATGATCAAGTGTTTAACTGTTGTTTTCGCTTGTTTCTATGACCAATAATAATTATTATTATTAGCCCAACTCTTTGACTATTTAAAACAAAGTTGGGGGTAATCCTCTCCACTGCTGGGTGTTAGTGCTAAACGGAAACACTTATCTGTCGGATTTATTCTTTACTTTTTTTTAAGGTAATGTGCAGGTTAATTTGTTTTAATTTTACTTCATATATTGTATTAATTATTTCTATGTATTTATTTTTTTGGGCTGTAGAATGAATAATTTGAGTTTTCATTACTTATTAAGGGAAATTTGGTTTACGAGTGTTTTGGAACACAAGCCCACTTTCAGAATGAATTATGCTCGTAATCCAAGGTTCCACTGTAGTTGGTTCAAGTAAATGTTTTTTTTTTTTAATACCCCAAACAATTCCCCAACAATTAAAACACGCAAACATGATTTAACGTTTTTCAATTCTATGTTCATAGTATAGAACTGACCAAACATCATTCTAAAGCTGTTGCACTGTGACATCATCCCTCAGCAGCTTGTTCAGGCTCCTCCAGGTGCTCCAAAAGTCCAGCCATCACCCGTCTGAGCCAATCCCCCACAGCGGAGCTCTGCTTAAAGAGAACAGGAGAATTTAGTGAAGACAAAGATAAATAAACTTTACAGAATATCTAGTTTTGATAAAAATAAAATATATTAATAAACCTATTTACCACAGAGTGTGTAAAATACTGTTTTGGGAATTCTGGAATGTAAATAAACTGCCTGTGCTAATGTTAACCATTGAACTTTATTAGCATTAGCCACTGTCTGTCTGTATTAATGTCTGCATTATTAGAAAATTTATTTAATGTGCTTTTCATACAAATAAGTTAAGCAATATAACACGTAATTCATCCTGGCCTATGCTGGATGCTCAGCAGGATCTTGCCACTAGGGGCATTGTTTGCAATCTCATAGATAACTACTATCTCATCCTGCTCAGAGGAACACCAAAACATCCTTAATCCATGACAGTCACTAAAACATGAAACTATTGTGTGTCTGTACGGATGTGACTGACAGGCTGAGCCTATGTACTCTGTATTTAAATGTAAAATTTGCTGCCAGAAAAAGATGTCAGAGGAAGTTACAGTATAAGAAGAAAAAAAAAGAGAGAGCAGCAGTGGCTTCTTGTGGTCAATGTGTGAGACATTTGAGCTGCAGCACTCACACATATCCCAGATGTGCTTGTAAAGGTACAGCAGTTATATACAAACAAATTTAAGCATTAAATAAATCGTAAATTTTATGCTAAAAAAAAACGACAGCTGTGGTTTCCAGGATTGTATTGTAAAAAATACGCTATTGCACTGTAAAAAAATAAGCCGGAAATTTTACGGTAAAAAAAATGGCAGCTTTGGTTACTGTAAAAAATACGGTAGCAACATTTTTGGTTATACAGGATTACACTCATTATACTGTATATTCTATGGATTTTAATTGTTTCTTTTTTTTCGAGCCAGGCCAGGAATCGAACCCAGACCCTGGTGGTACAAAGCGACCAGTGAGTCTGCATTAAGGCCTCCCTGTTCATGTGTCTTCACAGTGTGTCAGTTTCTCTCTTGTGGCTTGTTGCATGTTTAAAATGAATAAAGAGGAAATAGATTTTCAACTTGGCAGCAACACATCCAGTCACTTATGCAGTGTGACTTTAGACTGTAGTGTTTTAGACGTTACACCACGCAGAGTGTAGTGTTTGAGACGTTTAATTACTGGTTTAAGTTGCTCGATACAGACTGATGAAAGAATGGAGATGAATGAGAAGATTTATACAAATGCAGAAGTGACAGAAGACAAGAGATCTGATTCCAGAGACAGCAGGAACTCGTATGACGATGTCTATGTGAAGCAGGACAGTTTGGAGACCCAGAGGCCCAGAAGCTTTAATCAATCTGAGAATTCAGGTAAAACGCACTCACACTCAGAAATGTATATATGTAATGATCTACTCAATTTAATTAACTTGTTTAAAATACAACTATCAACTATCTATATCTACTGTACCATGTGCGTTATCTAACTGGTTGCTTTATCTAACTGGTATATACAGCAGTGAGCCCAGAAAATAGTATTTGCGCTAGTTTTATCTGATACATCATCTAATAACTATCTCTGCCTTTCTCTTGTATGATTGTTAGAGCCAAAAGGGCCACTAAATGCTTCTACAAGTACACACCATATGCGCCCCCTTTGCACATACATACATCCCTTTACAACCAGGAAGTACAGGAAATGAGCCGGTAAGGCAATGTTGTTCGAAAGGGAACCCAACAGTCGAGGTTATAGTCTAGGTTAACTATAACAACTAACAATAAGTACATAAGCCACAGTCACAGAGGAAACTGCATATAGGATTCATGCCTGAAATGAATCATATCCACTCGATTACACTTTCAAAACGTTCAATAACACTCTGAAACCTAGATGGCAAGGTAGGCATGAAAACGAAGATGTCTCTGTGTCCACTTATCATTAGGTGGAGACACTGCAAGGAGCTGGTGTTACACAGTGACTGCAGTGTGTGTGGTGCTGCTGGGTGTTCTCCTGCTGACTGCCACCTCAGTGCTGTGGATCAAATACACCATCCTGACTATAGAGAGAGACCAGTTACAGAGGGAAAAAGAGGAAAACCAGAGGCTTTTTAAACTGGCTGAGTAATAATTTGCTACTGTAAATTGTTCATTATTGTTAATGAAACCTAATCATTAATAATCGTTAATCACTGAATTTCATTAACCACCGTTTTCAATTTGTGTAAAGTTAGTTTCCTGGTATTTCTTGCATTATAGATGAAGTAGATAAAGTACACAAATACTGTACAATATTACTCCAAAACCTCCATTTACATATCCACTTGAGTAAAAAATATAAAGGTATGGAAAATGTGACAAAATAAATATTTTCCATAAATAATTTATTAAATATACATTTTAATAAATAAATATGTAATTAAATAACAAAAACAAGTGCTACATTAACTAATAAAAAAATAAATAATGATAATGATGAATTTATTTATTTATTTATTTATTTGTTTATTTTTTCATTCCACTCTGAGATACAGTAGATGACACTTGGTCACACACCATCATAAGCCCTCTGGCCACGGACATAAATCTTGTGGCAATTGCATTAGGGAAATTTATTCCAGTTATAATTCTATACATAGTATACAGAGAAAAGACGTTAGTAAAGCCGCTTCGCCGCTCTGACGTAGACCGGATGCCTTTCTTGTATTTAAAGGGGCCGCAAAGCAATCAAGCTTGTTGATCTTATGGAGACTAACCAAAATGTGGAAGAAAACAAGAAATTGATTGATAGAAAGAACTGTATTGTAGAAATAAACAAATTATAAGGCAATATTTTCTATTACTATATTATATTTCTTATTATTATAACATTATTAGAATCACTTACTAGAATTTGTCTTTAATTAAAATCACATTAATAACGGTCATTTTAATTACAAACAGGGACATGTCATAAATAACGGGGAAACCAGCTACCGCAATAATTAATTTCTCCTCCATTTTGCTTGGGAACTAATGTCGCCGGAACAAAAATTTACAGGACTGCATTCCGCGGAATCCGATCAAGCGGAGGACCTCTACTTTTTTATTGGTTGATGCTCAACCGCGTCATAGCTCATTACCATAAAGTTGAGCTGATTTCAACTCTCTTCACCGCTCTCGCCGCGCCGCGATGCCCTTTGCCGCCCCTCGCCGCTCTCTCTGTGATTGCTTCTTTACTGAAAACCTGCCCATAATCAGTAACTTCATGTTTCTCTATGTCAAATAAAACGCTTTAAAATTGCTTTATCGTAGCATTTAGATTATCTATATAAGAGTGTCTACTATTAAAAACCTTGTAAATTAGTTGTTACTATATGTCAAGAATAACCACTGGAGGGCGCTCTGCACCATTAACTCTGTGTTTTGTGTCTCGAGTTTTATGTTTACACGTATTTCCAAATTTCAGTTCACAGTACGCACAGCACCTTGGCCTTGTCATTGTATTCACCTGATTGGTTCTGGTGATTGGTTCGGTTATAAATAGTTTTCTCACCATTTTCAATTTAGATTTAGAAACAGAATCTACCCAGCTTTACTGTATTAAGTTCTTCAATTGTAAAACCTAATATATTTTTTTTATAACTCTTCTCCCCTTCATTTTAAAAATCGTCTGTATCCAGGATGGCTTTATTTCAGCTCCAGTCTTTACTTTATCTTTACTGAGAAGAAGAACTGGACTGACAGCAGACAGGACTGCAGAGAGAGAGGAGCAGACCTGGTGATCATAAACAGCACAGAGGAACAGGTGTGTGTGTGTGTGTGCGTCTGTGTGTTTGCAAGTCTTTGCATGGGTATGCTTTTGCATGTGTGCGATTTTTACATTCTTACTTTTTGCTACAACCATGACAGAACTTCACCATGAAGCTGCTGAGCACGATTTCTCCAAAGGACAAAAAAACCTGGATTGGACTGAGTGACAGAGACACAAAGGGCAAGTGGAAGTGGGTGGACGATACAGAACTGAGCACTAAGTAAGAAAACACTGAACTAATATTTTGCTTATGATACAGTTACCGACTTTTCATTAGTCTGAGAAACACAGCCGATCCTCTGATTCTCTCCTTCAGGTTTTGGAGAGATGGAGAACCGAACAGTGCTGCAGGAGATGAGGATTGTGTTGTAGCTGGTGATAAAACTGATCCTGTGAGGAACTGGGCTGATTATCCCTCTAATGATGCGTTTAATTGGATCTGTGAGAAACCAATCTTTAACTGAATTGTTGTATGTAAATAAAAAGTAGTAAATTGAATGCACATGTGTATCTGTGTAGGTCAGTGTGTGTGTGTGTCTGAAAAATCCTCATTACTGTTAATAACTCTGTAAACATCTTGGTGTCACATGTTTTTATTTCAGAGCATAGTTTTCCACTAAATTTTATCTGAAAATTCTACAGAAGTTTTGTTTGTATACCGAATATTTGTTTAGGAAAGTCTACTGCGGACATGAGTGTAAGTAGTTGTAGGTGTGTATGTATATAGTTTAATCTTATCGGTTTCCTATAAAAGTTTGCTTTGTACTGTGATGATTTAAATTACTTAATTTTACATCCAGTCTTCTTTTTCTCTAAAAAAGTGCAGTAAATTTCCCATAAATGTCCTTATATACACTGAAAAAAATAATCCTTTGAATTTACTTGATCTTAATGTGTACATCGGTCCCACATCATCAAAATGTGGCCAAATTACACAATTTTTGCCTGCTAAACCAAATTTTTTCATTCATGTTAAACTTGTGTGAAAGAATCATGTTGTTAGGAACCTCCACTAGAGGTCACTGTTCATGTCTGTCTGTCTTTGTGTAGTTCCTGTTGGTTGACTCAGTTTCCCAGAAGGCACCTCAGTCAGGTGATGAGGCTCACCTGAACTGAGGTGGCTCATTAAAACTTTCTATAAATAGCAGTTTGTTCTGGGAAACTGGGTCGAGCATTGTTTGTGTTTGTGTTTGTGATTGTCTGTTGGTGTTTGTTTGTTTGTCTGTTTGGATTACCATCATGTGGGCATTCATTTGTTACTTTAAGTTTATATTTGGTTTATGTTTTGTAACCTTTTGTTTTCAGAGGGCTCTAGTTTTGTTTCCTTGATGTTCCTTGTGTCTGTGGATTCATGGAGCTGCTTTGTTCACTGTGTAGTTAGGCTGTGTCTCCTCCTGTGTCCTGTGTAAGTACTGTTTTGCCTTCTGGTCTTTTCCTTTGTATGTGTAGCCACATGAGTGTTTAGCCATTAGCAGGTTTAGCCGCTATTAGGCCTTGACGGCTAGTAGGGTTAGCCCCTAGTAGGGTTAGCCTCCAGTAGGCTAATCTCTAGTGGGAGTGACTGCTAGTGGTTCTGGTCACTAGTAGGTTGGCCGCTAGTTTGGTATAGCCTCATGTGTGCCCTGCCTTTTGTCTTCCGGTCCCTTAGGTCAGTACTAACACCATTAGCCACTAACCCGGTTAGGTCAGCCTCCAGTGTCCCCAGTACAACATGTAGCTACTAACCCAGCTAGTCTAGTTCCTGTCAGTCTCTGTGCCCCTAGCCCTGTCTCCTGTCTAGCCCTGTCTCTCCAGTCTCTGTGCCTCCAGTTCTGTCTCTCCAGTCTCTGTGCCGCCAGTCCTGTCTCTCCAGTCTCCAGTCCCTGTCTTTAGTTCCCCTCTGTGTCTTAGTTAGCTCCAGCTCCATGTTTCCTCATCCATAGTCCCTGTGTCAGCTCCTGGTTCCCTGTGTCCAGATCCCTTCCTGTTCCTGTGTTTTTCCTGAGCCCTAGTTTTAGTTTGAGTTTGTTGTTTTAGTTCCTTTGTTCTGTTTTTGAGTTGTTTGTTTAAAATAAAGACTCTTTCTGTTACACCCCTCTGCGTACATGCCTACCTTCATGCCCACGGCAACACCATCAGCCGGTCTAGCACTACAACCAGCTAGACCCGTGACACATGTTTACTTTAATTTACATAATCTTAATAATTTACTGTAATAGCAATTGATTGTGTAATTGTAATGTAATTTAATGATGTCAGTGATACTCCATTATTATTGACAAGTCTAACAAGTTCTTTGTGCTACTTATGTTACTACAACTAGATGATGTACCATAATGTATACCAGCCCTATTTTCCCATGCTTTAGTAACTCTTAAAGACAACTCCAGAGGCAGTAAATATGTAATTCATCCTCTTTTTATTAGGTAACAACTGATAACAGGTACCATACTTTCATAAAACACTAACAATCTAATTCACACTAAAATTAAATGTTGGGTTTAATGATTTTTTTTCTTGTCAACAAGTTCCACACAAATGACTTTAGTAAAATCAACTAACATTTATAAGAGTCTTTATTCACAACAAGATTACTGTCAAGTATTTTAATAACAATTGGCACTGTTTGAAATGCAGCACAGAAATCGAGAAATTGAGAATATTATAGTCCAACAATACAAAAGACATACTGTACACAATAGGCAACATATTAATTTTTTGTTTTTTTTTTGTTTTTCTTTTCTAACACTTCTGTCAACTTTGACACATTTACAGAGGGAGGAAAATTGTGTTTAACAACAAATACAAAAAAAAAATTAAATTGGTTATCTTCATCTTTTCTTTCAACAGTATTCTGGGCACGTTTTAAATAAGAAAAATTCATGTGACCCACAAAAATAGAAAGAAAAGGTTCTCACTGTATGACTCTTAAATGTATATATTTTTAAAAGGAAAATGCACAACCTTGTCCTTAAGGTCAATAATACCAACTAATATTAACAAAATTAACAATTTACCCTATTTTTTGCTATCAAACACAAATTGTTTTTTCCCCACCAAGTTTCTGCAAAGTCTAAATATGTTGCATCCAAAACAAAACATCCAAACATTTTCAATAAGTGCCAAAAAAAAGGCCTTCATGTAGTGCTTGATGTTGGTTTACTCAAAGTTAGTTTTTAAGCATCTGTTTCTTTGATGAAAGTCTGGTAGCATCCAGCTGCACTCAAAAAAACGAAAAAGGCAGGTTGTGCATTTTACATAATATAATTACTTTCAGTTTACTCATAATAATCATATTTGTTGATTTTAAATGTTTTTTTTTTCGATTAAGGGTAACGTAATTTTGTCTCAACTTGACCGTACACATTCCTAATACGTTGTCTAATCATGAACCATTCATGTTAAATCAACATTTTATACATACAGTAGGGGGCAGTAGCGAGACGCCAGCTGTCATGAACCGCTAATGAAACAGAAGAGCAAGACAAATCAAACTACACCTGCGCAAAGCTAATGGACTCTCTGTCTGCTTGCATTATGTTCTGTCCGTTTTGACCGAGGGAGGTCAACACCCGAAAAAGGTAAGATTTTTCCTCAGAAAAACAAGGTGTATACATATGTATATGTATATATATATATATATATATATATATATATATATATAATTAGTATGTAACTTTGGCCTGCTTCTGTAGTTTTAGAGAGGCCTAGTGTTTTAGACTGAAGTTAGCCACATGTCACAGGTCGGTCCACTGCATGTCTTTCCATTATTTGGCGAAAAGTATATAAGTAGATAAGTATATACTGTATAGCAAAAGTAACGGTACAGTTGGACCACAATATCCATTTAGCCATATATATGTACTGGTGAAAAAAAAAACAAATATCTGAGGAAAAATCTTATCTTTTTCGGGTGTTAACCTGTCAAAACAGACAGAATGTAACGCGCGCAGGCAGAGTCCATTGAATGGTTCGTGATTAGACAACGTATTAGGAATGTGTATGGTCAAGTTGAGGTCAAGTTGAGACAATTACGTTAACCTTAATCGAAAAAAAAAAACATTTTAAATCAACAAATATGATTATTATGAGTATACTGAAAGTAATTATATTATGGAAAATTCACGACCTGCCTTGTTCATTTTTTTTAGTGTACCTGGGTTGTGGTACAGGGCACCTCTTCGTCCTGGACATCTTTGCATTGTGTTATGGTGTATCGGGAGCAAACTCTTTACCATTAGTCTCTTCTTGGAGCCCCATGCAGGATCTCATCTTTCTTTCTCCCACATAATATTCCACATTTCAGGCTTTCTGCTAGATTATAAGCCAAAACATTTTTCGGACAGAATCCTTTCTCTACACTGAAAGTTGATTCATGACATCCTGTCATAAATTGGGAGTTGCAAGCATGGTGTAAGTGCAGATGTTGACTTTATTAGTCATATACAGTATAAACAAGGAAAGAAAATAAACAACTGAATAACTCAATCAATATTATTATTATTATTATTATTATTATTATTATTATTATTGTTATTATATGTTAAATGGTGCTGCAATTCCCTTTTATAACATACGAGCTTTTAAAAAAATGTTCAACGCCATCTGTTGAATTTTAGGATGAACTAAAATTTTTACTTGTTACCGTGAAATGCGCGGAATGAAGGTGTGAGATCATGTTTATTAAGTAGATTTTAAGTGCACACTCATAAGAGCATATTTAAAAAAAATAGACTGCGCCATCTGTTGAATCTTTTCAAGGTCGATTTTTTTCATGATAAGGGCATTTTCCATTGAAATTTCAAATTAGCATATCTTCTCTTCCTTGTGATAAAACATAACCTATTCATATGTTACCTCAAGCTCGGCCAAACAGCCTGTGAAAAACCCATTAAAATTTGCTTAGTAGTTTTGATATGATGTGTTATTCAGACAGATAGACAAAAATTCCAAAAAGCATTTTGTCGTGGTCTATTACTCATCTTACATCCTCACAAATATTTCACAATTATCTTGAATGTACAGACACGCTAACTTTACAGATTTATTATATGTATAGATTTAAGTGGTTGTGCTGTTTTAGCTGTTAAAACATGAGTCTGTAGATAAAAGAAAATTCACAATACAAAAGATACAACTGCAAATTTATTAATAAAATATTCATTGGAATTAAAATCATCATCAACATAATTTTTCTTTCTCTCTAGCCTCATTGCTTGTCATTTCTAGTAAAAGCTTAGTCTACTGTATATTTATAGGCTTCCTATCACTACAGAGAACTGCTAGGCTTTTATAAGAAAAATAAATTTCAATCTCATGTGGCATGAGCAAGACAATATGTTAATGTATAAGCTTAAGCAAGTAGGTAAGAGGCATCTGTATCTGATGCAGTGAGCAGCTGTCTTATTTCTTAAACAATCATGTAAAAAGACATATCCTGTGGTCGTGTTGATATATGCACAAATTATTGGCCTGCATTAAGGAAAGTATAAACTAAGAAAATTGCTGAAACTACTAAAATGGAATAAGAACTCCCATGCATTATTAAAAACCTGGGTGAAATGTGGTCAGAGATCATGTTGAAATCAAATAAAAAATATCAGTGGAACTCTGATCAGTGTATCCTCAAGAATCCACTTATCAGTGAGGATTATTAGAAAACAACCTTCAATTTGCTAGGGAGCATAAAGAATGGACTGTGAAGAATTAGAAAAAAAATGTCATGTGGTCTGATGAGTCCAGATTTAACTTGTTCCAGTGAAAAGTTATCAGGATAAGAACAGAGGCAGATGAAGTGATGCACACATCATGCCCAGTGCTTACTGTACGAGCCTGTATGGCAGTGTTATGATCTGGGGTGTCTTCCACTGGTCAGGTCTACGTTCAGCAACATTATTTGACCAAAATATGAGGCCAGCTAATTAAGAACGTACTGAATGATCAGGTTTTATTATTTTTCTTCCATGTTCAGAGAGCATTAGGCATCTTTTGCGCACATGGACCGGCCACCACAGATTCCAGACCTTTATCGCATTGGGAATCTTTGGGATGTGCTGGAGAAGGCTTTATTCAGCAGTCTGACTCTTCCATCATCAATACAAGATCTTGTAAAGAAATTAATATGATTATGGATGAAAATATGTTATGACGTTGCACAACCTTAACGAAATGATGCCATGGTGAAAAGGCAATCCAACAAATTACTATAGTCTGTGTTTTAAACATTTTCGCAAAATCTTTTTTGTGAGCATTTAGCAGTTTTGCTGTTAGTTCTTAATTTTCTTATAAGAAACTCTTTTCTCACAGATCCACTTTTCTTTACTAAAACATGGTCTGTCATTCCAGGCCTTTGAAGTTGGAAAGTTCCAGATCTCTCCGCAGTTCTCATTATTACCATAATTATTTGGCTCCCCTTCATACCAGTACCTTAAAACCAGAGAATCAACAATATTGATCATGTATCTTAAATTCCAGTGATGTTTAATTTATAAACATTATAATAACTCAATAACTTTGACTAGTAATAATATAACCTGTAATAATCTTAGCATCCTTTAATCCACTGTCTTACTAGCTGAGGCAGTGTGATGAATAGACAGCAAAATTAATTCTCATAACTTACATAGTGCTGCTGGTCAGAAGTGTACCGTCTACCCATTTCCACTCTCCCTCTTTGTCTCTGTCACTCAGACCAATCCAAGCCTGATTATTGCTGCCCAGCTGTTCAATGATGAATTTCTGTGATTGAGAGAACAATATAAATTGGTTACACTGATTTAGATTTTGCCTGATTTAACACACACACACACACACACACACATGCACGCACGTACACGCATGCAAACACACCTGTTCCTCTCTGCTGTTTATGATCACCAGATCTATATATATATAATATATATATATATAAACGATATATAATATATAAACGTTCTCTTTTGATCTCATAAAAGTTAAACAAACCAATCAGGCTAAGAGCAACTTTTCTTAGGTTACATTCTCTTTAATCTCTTTATAATTATTGATAATGTATAAAACATCAGGATTTGACTATTCACACTGTGTTTCCATTACATAATTAATTAAACAAAAAAGTTATTCATATATTTATCATATAAAAATATTATAATAAACTTACAGTGCAATTGTAAGTAAATAATTAGATAAATAACTAGTTTAAATATTTTGTGTTCTGCCTACAGCATTTATTTTCTAAATGTATTCCTTAGTTCAAATATGAAGAGCACATGGCATTTATGCACCACTACAGCTTGTACTTTTGTATAACTTGATAATAGGTTATTGTCAGGGCTTGATTTGAAGGGAAGGGATGTAAGGGGATGGCATCCTCCTTCTTGGAAAAAACAAAAGACAAAAACCATTCCCTCTTTAAAACCACCATTCCCCTTACCATCCCCTTTAGATTAATTATTCTGTGTATTATGTAAAATTTGTAATTAAAATATTAAAACTCTCTACAAATGATTGTTTACAAACTATAAATAATGGCGAGTAGCCATCAGAATTCAATATAGTAATGCTGTTCAAATCGCAAGTTTGCCTTATTTTTCACACATTTTCGAAATGGCCAGGAGAACAGTTCAAGCACAGATTTTGACTCATTTCAAAAAGAAGATGACAGAAAGTATGATACATATACATACATTATCTTAGCAGAGACGCGATGAAAACAAAGGATTTAGTTTAACATGAGAGTTTTCGAACTGACTGACAGCTTTAATGATTATAAAAGACAAGTTCCCAATTTGCATAATTCCATTCTCAATTTAAAGGAGAGGTTTTGAATTTTTATTGAACTTTGTGCTGGGGTGCAAAAGGGTCCAAAATAGATTTTTAAATGCCATGAGAGTGATTAAATTATTTGTGTGCATGTGTGTGTGAGAGAGAGACAGACAGAGAGAGAGAGGCTTGAACGAACAGGCGCAGATGGAGCAGAGATGAGAAGCAGTGCGTGTGTGTCTTTAGTGACTGAGAGAGTGGGGAAGCCTCTAGTGACGAGAGAGGAGACGGGGCTCCACAACCCCGGAAGCTGAATATGGGGAATCCTCTCGGATTTTTGCGAGCATTTTTCACTGCTAATCCGCTCAGCACGCAGTGGTTGGAAGGTGGAATGCAGCGGCTTGATCTCCTCAGTGAAAATGGAGGTCGGAGCGCCACACGAGAGCTCTCCCTGAGGTCTGCAAACACGGAAGTGCTAGAACGCGGGGATGCTTGTATCACGGGATGAAAGCCGACTTGCAAAGAAGGAGAAGCAAAGGATAAGAAGAATCATTTTTACCAGGCAGGGGACGAATTCAAATCCTGAGTACTAATCCAAAGTCCTGAGAGCATGCGCAGTCATACACGTTAGTCAGTCCAACAATAGCAGTACCAGGGGGCAAAGAGAGAAATCCGGGGAACAGGCATGGTTGATAACAGGCTAGGGTAGATAGAAAAAACACATGACAGAAAAAGATGCGAGGCACATGATTGAGATACTGCGGTGCTGAGTGGTTCTCCTGGCGTACTTATAAAGCCGGGAGAAAAATTAGATGATCGGGTTCAGGTGTGCGTGAGTGACATGTGAGTGTGTGGGGTGAAAGATTTGGAGTGGAGTTTTAGGGTCTTGAGGTGATGGGTTGATTCAGCTGGCTCTAGATCTGGGAAACGTGAAAGGAGGGATTTATCCAGAGCATTATGGAAGGAAGACGAATGTTGCAGGGGTTGATTACCTTGATGATAGTAAACGGGCTAAGGAACCTGGGGGATAGTTGATGAGAGATGGTCGGAGCACCACATCTTGTGGGGATATTACGGGCAGATAACCTGACCCTCTGGCCCACTCAGTACGGCGATGCCCTGGAATGACGCCAGTCAGCTTGCTGTTTGAAGGCTGAGGCAGTCTGGCGGATCCTCAGCCTTGCTTCTTGCCAAGTTCTCCAGCATTGACAGACGAAGGCTTGAGCAGAAGTGTCTGAGACCACCTCCTCCTGTGAGGCAAACAGGGGAGGCTGGTACCTGAGGCAGCACTGAAAAGGAGAGAGGCCGGTGGCTTACTTAGGCAAGGAGTTGTGTGCGTAATGGGATTCCTTTGTCATACACTGAATGGCTGTCTCCAGGTCCTGGTTGCCCCACTCCACCTGGCCATTAATCTGAGATTGATACCCTAATGCTAGGCTGGCTGTAGCACTGATTGATTTACAGAAGGCTGTCCAGAACTGGGCAGCAAACTGGGGTCCGCAGTTTGAAGCAATGGTTGTCGGGAGGCTGTGAAGTAAAAAAACTGTTATGCACACTCATAACACGACCAGCATGAGGACCCGGAAGTAGTATGGTCGCGATTCAGGAAGCATAAAAGGAGACAAAATGGCTTCACATCGCTCAGTCATTGAGTTCGCCTATGCCTTTGCCGACGCTTCGCCAACTATTCTGTGAGTACTCACCGATTTGGGGATTTATTTGTGTAGAGCCTTGCTCTTCACATAAGAGAGTTCTTAGACTAAACGCGTGGTTACCCTTTCGACTCGCGCTGCTTCTGCGTTTGGGTTACCATCCACGCTACATGGGCTAACTGCTAAGGTTGTTGTGTTTATCCTCAGTTTCTCGTGAGAAAAACATGAGTGAGTAGCAGTGGGGATACTGGAAAATAGGGACAAAGTGAGCTGCCTTGGAAAAGTGGTCCACAACCGTGAGGACACAGGTGTGACCCTCAGAATTGGGAAGCCCGGTGAGGAAATCAAGGGCTATGTAGCACCAGGGTCTCTGCGGGATCGGAAGAGGTCTGAGGTGACCAGCGGGAGGCTTCTTGCTGGTTTTATCTCTAGCGCATAAAGTGGTGGGCGTTATCCCTCATAGCATTTCTCGACAAGAGTTAAGGTGCATGCCATTCCAGGACACAGGGTCGTCTGCCTCTGGGACAAAGAGCCTGCCTGTAGGGGTCTCTAGAGGCCTGGGTTCCTGGTTGAGGGCTATTCTGACTGGCGACTCGACATCCAGTAATGCTGCCACTATGAGGCATTGAGTGGGCCAAATGGTGGCATCGGGTGCTTGATCCGGGACTGGGGACAAATGGCAAGAGAGCGCGTCCAGTTTGGTGTTCTTGGAGCCCGGGCGATAGGACAGGGAAAAATCTTAATGAGAAAACTGCCTTGTTTATTGGGAATTGAGGCATTTGGCCTTCCTGAGCTTCTCCAATTTCTTGTGGTCAGTTCAGACGAGGATCCTCTTCAGCCAGTGACTCCATTTCTCTAACGCGAACTTGCCCGCCAGTAACTCCCGATCTCCTATGTTGTAGTTCCTCTCAGCGGGCAAGAGTCTGTGAGAGAGAAAACAGCATGGGTGCAGCTTTTTGTCTTTAGGTGATCTCTATGGACATCAGGGGTAGGGGATAGCATTTGTTGATGGTAATGTCATTAAGCCCTCTGTAATCAATGCAAGGATGCAGGGACCCATCCTTTTTGGCCCCGAAGCAGAAGCCAGCCCTGGCAGCTAATGATTCCAAAATGTCTTTGTCCATGACCTCCCTATCCAGTGGTTAGAGACATCCCCAGGGTGGAGCCGTGTCAGGGAGGACATCGATCAAACAGTCGTAGGGTTGGTGTGGTGGAAGAGAAGCCATCTGGGACTTGCTGAACACCGTTCTGAGGTCAGCGTAATCGGGTGGGACCAAGGAAAGGTCAGGAAAGTTCTCAGAGGAGGTATGGGGCAATACACAGACTTCAGACACAAGGGGGAATAATTAGATTATTGGGTTCAGTGTGAGTGCCAGGTAAGTGCGTGAGGAGAAAGATCTGGAGTGGAGTTTTAGGGTCTGGAGGTGCTGGATTGATCCAGCTGGCTCGTGACTTCTTACTCCTTAAACAATAATGAGTTATAGATCAGGACTGTAAAGTGTCACCAATATTAATGAGAGACTTTCGTTCTAAGAGCTTGTTGAATTATATGAGTTAAATCTTGATGCTTTAGTTTTAAAAGGACTCAGATTTTCACTGAGGGAATTTAACTGTTGAGCAGAAAATGTAATGGTAAGTCTATCTACTTACACAAATCTCCAAATGTCCTCAGGTATCCGTCTCTCTCCATCTCTAACTTAGTCAGGGTGTTGTAATTGGTCTGTAACTGGCTTTTCTCATTAGTAAGATTGTTGTAATATGTCTGTAGCTGCATTTTGCTTTCTGTGTTCAGGATGTTGAGTTTGATCCACAGCAATGTGATGGCAGTCAGTAAGAGGACACACAGCAGCACCACACACACTACAGTCAGTCTGTAACACCTACTCCATGCAGGGTCTCCACCTAGATGGCAATGGACACAAATACACACAATTTAGACTTTCCAAATTTGGACCTAGCTTTTATTGGTTGGTATTGATAATATCAAACCCTTAGTGGTGAGCTGGAGAACATCTCAGCAACTCTATCAACCAACACCTAATAAATACATACATAAAGCTGGCAGGGCTTTGGAGGAGTTTTAAATAAATTGTTTTGCAGATCTGATTCATATCACCTGCTCTCCCTCTAAACCATAATGACTGCATAATCCAAATGTAGTAAACATTTCCACCCAATTTATATAAAACACTTTTTTTCTTAATTGTCCATGTATGTTGATCATCCTTAATTGTCCATGTAACATGCTCAGCACATTCCTAATGAAGCTGATTTGTATTATGTAATGATGGCCATACGATCCATAAAAATTCAAATACATAAATAGCTAGGAGCATGAAACAAATGATCAGAAGTGGAAATGATTTTGTCTAAATTATATGGAAATTAAAATATTTAATAATCTAGTGTATAATGTTAATAATAGTAATAATAATAATAAAATAATAATAATAATAATAATAATAATAATAATAAGGAGAAGAAGAAGAAGAATGAAGAGGAAGAAAAACACTAAACCTCAGGCATTTATATCTTGTGTTGCATGCCAAAGCCTATCTATGCTGATTTTATTGCTTTTTAGTTAGAATATATGTGAATAAAAGAGTCTTATTTTGCAATGATATCCTCAACTACACCTGTTCAGGAATTTTAAATGATTACTCTTAAATATATATATATAAAAAAAAGATAAATTGTTGCTAGTGGAAAAATATAATTCCACTTACTGTATGCTTATCAGGTTGGAAAATCTACAAAAATGTCTTGTTTAATAGAAGATTAATTAGTGAACTTTAAATGGTGAGGTCACCTTTATTATTCTTTTTATATTCATAAATGAATGCATTTTTTTTTCTTCACATTTTTGTCAATGGTATGTTATGTAACAATCCAGATGGAGACTTTGTTAAGAAAACATAACAGAAAGATTGTGAAAACCAGTAAAAATAGCAGCTAATGACAACAGGACAAATGTAAAACCACCAAGTAACACTTTAACCATCTCATTGACATCAGGACACAGGATGTCCCCTGTTTCTCCACATGCCTTTCAATGAACAAAGAGGCATACGGCAGAGACACTATTTTAAACTAAATCTATCTTTAAAGTGTGCCAGTAGGGCAAAATTCTATATACATATATTCAATGAGTATGTCTGATGTCTGTGTGTTATGTTTAATTGTTCTGCATAACTTAAAAGGTATCATCAGCGTCTACAAACCCCTTCTATTCGATGAAGGTACAAATCTCACCTTTAAGAATGCACGTTTCAAGAAAAGGGATCAGGAAGCGGTGAAAAATTATGTTCAATACCTGTAGGGGGCAGTTGTGTTTCAGTCTGAAGTAGCGGGTGTCTACTGAAGCCGAAAATGTGTTAATCTCTCTTAGGCGCCCATTGACATAAAGCGACAGAGCTCATAAATGTGTCAAGCTCAAACTGTAAATACTGGTTTGTATTTACTCTTCATTTTCTTCTCTCCTTCAAATTATTATTATTATTATTATTATTATTATTATTATTATTATTATTATTGTAAAGCACCCGCATGTGCAAAAAGACGAGGTACAACAAAAAATACAAAATTGTATGATGAGTTAGGTTAAAACAGATACCGCATGCAGAATCCCTGGCCTTTGACTGCGCTTCATTCATTATTAGTAGTAGTAGTACACTAAAAAATGCTGGGGTTCTGTAAACACATCATTGAGTTGTTTCTGGGTTAATTAAAATAAAAATTCTGGGTTTATTCGGGTACTTTAATCCCACTGTTGGGTTGCTTTTGCTATGAATACTGAAAGTGCTACATGATTAAAACCCAATGTAAAAAACGCAAAAAGAAATGTCTCCGTTTCCTCCCTATACCTTTTGTCTGCATCAAAATAAACTGAAGCTCAGCACGTCTTCTTTATTTGTTTTAATCTGTAATATTTAAGTGAAATATATTTTGCGTATAGGCCTAAGTACAAATTTTTATTTGGTGTGTTTTATCTAGAAGTGCTGAGATTTTCGCTGTTTTCGAAACACAATATTTTCTGAGATTTGTTCTCCAGGCGCTCTGAGCTCGTGTACCCGCAGCCCCACCTCTGAACGAATTTCTGAGAACTACCACTGGTTAACTATCTCTGCAGTGCTTAAAAAAGTGGATCAATTTCATTTGGGCTATTTCTAACATGCAATCAACTAAATAATAACAAATAGACAAAATACCCAGCACTTAACCCAGCAGTTTTTAGAGTGTAAAATATATAAAAAAACATAAAAATATTCCATTATTAAAAAATGGCATAATGAAATTATGGTCTGGAATATAGAGAACAGGAATTCTATTTATAATAAAATAATTAGTTAAATAATAAAATTATATTAAATAAGGATTTTATCTAAAAGCCAGACCAAATTTCTCATTCACTGCTGAAGTAAATATGTCCTTCACGGCATGTGCATGCGCCCAAATCTCTTATTGCCCCTTGTTCACTTTGTAGGCTCCCAAGGTTCTGCAGGTACATGAAGGGACGGGGACGATTGGTGATGATTAATATTAATAGGATCTCGGGCTTGCTCCGCATTATAAAAGCAAGGCCCCTGATCCCAGCCGGAAAATCGCCCAGCCGACGGATGCCAGTGAGGACTCTCGCCTGAGGCCGCGCCCAGAGAGAGCTGGGAGGGGCCAGGCCGGCTATTGACACGTGCTCCGTTTGGCTACTCCGCCCACCGCCACCTTTCAGCATCTGCGTACCCGCATGCCAACTGGGCACTGCCCGGACCTGCACATGCACCTGTCCACATCATTCCTCCACTTTCTCTCCATCCTCCCTCCTATAACCCTTTCCTTCCCTATTTTTTCCTAAATAAATGATAGTATGTATATATATATATATATATATATATATATATATACTTATATATATACACACATGGACAAAATTGTTGGTACCCTTCCGTCAATGAAAGAAAAACCCACTTTAATATAACTTTAATCTGACAAAAGTAATACTTTAAAAAAAGTCCATGAATGTTAACTAATGAAAGTCAGACATTGCTTTTCAACCATGCTTTAACAGAATTATTTAAAAAAATAAACTCATGGAACAGGCCTGGACAAAAATGATGGTACCCCTAGAAAATACTGAAAATAATGTGACCAAAGGGACATGTTAATTCAAGGTGTGTCCACTAATTAGCATCACAGGTGTCTACAATCTTGTAATCAGTCAGTGGGCCTATATATAGGGCTCCAGGTAGTCACTGTGTTGTTTGGTGACATGGTATGTACCACACTCAACATGGACCAGAGGAAGCGAAGGAAAGAGTTGTCTCAGGAGATTCGAAAGAAAATTATAGACAAGCATATTAAAGGTAAAGGCTATAAGACCATTTCCAAGCAGCTAGATGTTCCTGTGACTACAGTTGCACATATTATTCAGAAATTTAAGATCCATGGGACTGTAGCCAACCTCCCTGGACGTGGCCGCAGAGAGAAAATCGATGACAAATCAAAGAGATGGATAATCCGAATGGTAACAAAAGAGCCCAGAAAGACTTCTAAAGAGATCCAAGGTGAACTTCATGCTCAAGGAACATCAGTGTCAGATCGCACCATCCGTCGTTGTTCGAGCCAAAGTGGACTACATGGGAGACGACCAAGGAGGACACCATTGTTGAAAACAAATCATAAAAAAGCCAGACTGGAATATGCCAAACTACATGTTGACAAGCCACAAAGCTTCTGGGAGAATGTCCTATGGACAGATGAGACAAAAATCGAACTTTTTGCTAAGGCACATCAGCTCTATGTTCACAGATGGAAAAATTAAGCATATCAAGAAAAGAACACTGTCCCTACTGTGAAACATGGAGGAGGCTCTGTTATGTTCTGGGGCTGCTTTGCTGCATCTGGCACAGGGTGTCTTGAATCTGTGCAGGGTACAATGAAATCTCAAGACTATCAAGGGATTCTAGAGAGAAATGTGCTGGCCAGTGTCAGAAAGCTGGGTCTCAGTCGCAGGTCATGGGTCTTGCAACAGGACAATGACCCAAAACACACAGCTAAAAACACCCAAGAATGGCTAAGAGGAAAACACTGGACTATTCTAAAGTGGCCTTCTATGAGCCCTGACCTCAATCCTATTGAGCATCTTTGGAAGGAGCTGAAACATGCTGTCTGGAAAAGGCACCCTTCAAACCGGAAACAACTGGAGCAGCTTGCTCATGAGGAGTGGGCCAAAATACCTGCAGAGAGGTGCAGAAGTCTCATTGACAGTTACAGGAATCGTTTGATTGCAGTGATTGCCTCAAAAGGTTGTGCAACAAACTATTAAGTTAGGGGTACCATTATTTTTGTCCAAGCCTGTTCCATGAGTTAATTTTTTTTTTTATAATTCCGTTGAAGCATGGTTGAAAAGCAATGTCTGACTTTCATTGGTAAACATTCATAGAATATTTATTTATTTATTATTACTTTTGTCAGATTAAAGTTATTTCTTTGACCATTGTGAGTTTTTCTTCCATTGACCGAAGGGTACCAACAACTTTGTCCACGTGTGTATGAACCATTTAACCATTTAATCAGTTTGAATTGCAAAACTAAAAATTGATAGCAGGCGAAATACCTTTAATTATGAGCATAGTGTTTATCATGCTTTTTATGCCAGAGATTAAACCTCATGATATAACACATTTGTCACCATTATTAGATAGTTACTGTAGTAAATGGTGTGTGTGAGAGTGTGTGCACCTGAGGTAGTTCTCTGATGGCTCCTGGTCACCTGAGACTCCGGAACATCTTCGTTTACATAGATGTCTTCGTATAAGTCCGTTGAAGCAGCTGATCTGTTTTCTGCTAAAATTCCTGAATTGGCATAAACATTTTCAGTCATGTTTGTTTCTGTTTTCCCTGAGCCGCCTTCAATCTGTCTAATGCTCAGGTGTGTCCTTTCTCTGCTGCAGCTCACAGAGTGACACAGAGTGTGAATGTGCTGCAGTTAAATATACACATCTGTGCATTCTTCTCATGACAGGAAGTTCGGTTCAAAGCCACATTAACTAGGCAGCACTTTCAGAAGTCCATTTCTGCTCACTTCAGTGTCTGTGTGTGATTACACTGAGGTTGTGCATGTGATCACTCTTTCAGAGTGATATTTCTTTTTACAGGTTTTACGGCTTTTTAAAGTTTTGTAGTTGCTTGTTCTGATAATGTTGATGTCCTTCATCTGTATATTATTGCCTTTATCAGTCACTCCATCATCTGCTCTCTTTCTGCTAGACTTATTAAACTCAGCCACAACCACATTTACACTAGAGTTTATTTGTTATATTTTATAGTCTATTCATGATGATAAATATTCATTACTGTTCTGTTCACTTACTGTCAGTGAACCAATTAAAACCAGGTGAAAAGTAACCTGAAACTCACAGTGTGGTTTCCTCTGTAATATGTCACTGCCCCAGCACACACGCATACACACACACACACGCACAGGCACACGCACATATACACACGCACACACACACACACATACACCACCCATCCTATACACCTGCACAAAGAGAGACGTCTGCCGTATTCAGTGACATCAGTGTCACCTTTTAGGGATCTTATCGTGCTCAAAAGGGTGTGCCTGTGTGGCAGTGGCAAATGGCTCATAGCTGCTTGCAAATATTTTTCTATGGTTTGTGCTTCATTGGCGTTTTTGTGGGATTGGGCAGGAGGGCTGAACTGTCCTCCCTGCAGGAATAGATGAGTGTTAGGTGCGCCTGTCATCAGTTTACTGATATGTAATGGATCATCAGGATTATTCAGATTATCGTTGTAATGTTGTTCTGCACCAGGACACACTTTGGGAACCACAAACACCAGGAATGGATGATGTCACATTTGAAATATGTTCATGTTTTGGTGCAAATGGTTTAAATACCTGAATGAAAACGTGCATGGGTACAACATACTCACCTTTCCAACACACATTGTTAATTGCACATTTCAGCTCTTGTACTTAATATACACTACAGTATACCACATTCTCAGTGCAGGTAGTTGAGGTCAGAGGCACACAAACCACACAGACATTTCAGATCATCGCTGTTTAGAGTCTGTGTAGCATTAAACTTTGTGTAGACAATGAATTCATGATGTTCAAATTGCTAATTTGAGCAGAGTAAAAAATAATTGATTCTCTTGATTTAAAATGTCTTTTGATTGTGTCCCTTAAACAGACACACGTCTTTTACTTCATGTTTACAGAACATTATGTTTCAGGGTAATGTGAACAATCCTAAATGTAAAAATAAAAATGGATCAATAATGTGAGCGTGTGTGTGTGTGTGTGTGTGTGTGTGTGTGTGCGCGTGTGCATGTTTGTTGTGGGACTGGAACCTCACATAGGAACACTTACACTGCACACAGTAGTTTTAACTGGAGAGTAGATGAGCAGAACACGTATAATACACTATAAAAATTGCTAATGAACACTAGTTTAAAAGTGATTTTCACTAAGATAAAGAGGTCTATAACAAAGTCAGGTGATGATGAGGACATCAACATTATCAGAACATGCACAACCACACAGAGCATCAGAACCTGTAAAAAGAAATTAAGGGCGTTTTCTCACTGTGAACGATCTGTTCCGTTCTGTACCCGAGCGCGATTTCTCCCCCTCCTCAAGCCCCCCACAGGTCTGCGTTCACACTGTAACATCGGTTGTGATCCCGGGCGCACTTGCGTATTTACACAACCGGAAACAGTAGGTGGCGGTAGAGACATAGTTGTTTGTTTTCCGACTGAAAAAAAAACTAAGAGAGAAGAAGAAACACCCGCTCGGGTCATGAACTGTGAGACACCTGTTAATGCTCCGTATGGATGTTTTTATTTTCTGTGACAAAAACAACGACGCTCAGAGGGTGAAATGAGCGCGCGCTGCACGGACACTACACGAGGCACTGAGGAACGACTTTACATCTCTACTCTGTAAGGTAAGTAATCAGGTTTTGTCTACATTCTCTACTGATGTACAGTCAAATAGAAATAAAGTGCTCATTAAACATTACTTTCTTTAGCCATAGCACATGAGAGTTACTTATTTTTAAATTTTACTTCATCATAAAAATAAAGCATTTATGTACACTGTAAATTAATCACAGATGTAAACAATGAATAAATAAATGCAAGAAATGCTACAAATAAATATAATGTCTGTTAGAATAAAGTTCAACAAATAGCATAGATGCATATAATAAATGATAAATATCTAAATCATGCATTTTTCTGTTCTCCTCAGGATCATCTGGGTTTAGAGAGGGGTGGTGTGTGATGGCAGGATGTCCCTGTGACCAGGAGAGACCAGGAATGGCTACTAAATACTCCTATTAAAAAGACAACATTCCTACAAGAGAGATGCTTGTGCTCTTTTTTCCTTACCTTGCTATGTGTAGATTTTCAAACTTGGTTGAGGTGCTGAAACTTAATTTAAAACCTCTCCATGCATCAATGTTTAGTGTTTAACATGTTTTGTGTGCTGTGTGTTTATATTGTATTTTTGTAAATGTAATGAGTGTGGGGGATTTGGAATAGAGACAAAGTACTGGATAGAATGTAAAATGTTTTTTAAACATTATTAAATTAAAATGTAATCAAAGTAAAATGTAGCATATTTTATATTTACTTGTACTTGCATAGCAAGAGGGTGTGTGTTAATGAAATTAAGACAACAGTTGGTCCATCGTCTGCATCAACGTCCTATTCGATCTCTTGCTGTTCCTTCCTCTGTATCTGCGCTTCTCCATCTAAATCTGAGATTTCATGCAGACATTGAGTCTCCTGCTCTTGCACGTCTGGTTTTGTCTCTTTCTTCTGTTGTTAGCTGGTCTTGTGCTACTGTCAGAGGTCTCAGTCTGTGTTTCCTCCAGTGTCTGTCTGCAGGAAAGTATAAAAGCAGGAAATTAGCTGAAAGTTGCAACCATAACAGCTTGTACAAATTAAATTTTTCCAACATTTACATTTTGTCACAGCAATCACAGATAACCTGAAACTGTGTGTGGAGCTTGTGTGGCTCATCAGCATCTCAGGTTTTTATAAATGTCTCTAAGATGTGTTGGAGAATATACAGTACATGAAGGTTATACATAAATACATGCCGCCTCTCATACGACAGAGGCGGCCATCATTCTGTCTCCCGGCACCACACCACCTCGTGAGCCACCTGTAATTGCTGTCACCCAAGGAACGCGAAGCAATGAACCAATACATCACAGAGTCTCTGACAGCAGGGATCATTCGCCCTTCCTCCTCTCCAGCAGGGGCCGGAATTCTTCTTCATGGGCAAAAAGATGCTTCTCTTCGTGCTTGCATTGATTACAGGGGCCTAAACAAGATCATGTTCAAGAATCGATACCCTCTGCCATTAATGGCTACCTCCTTTGATCTCCTCCATGGAGTCAGGATTTTTACGAAACTTGATTTACACAATCCGTATCACCTCAGCCACATTCGGGAAGGAGATGAATGGAAAATGGCCTTCAACACCCCAACAGGACATTATGAATACCTAGTTGTCCCCTTTGGCCTGACTAATGCCCCTGCAGTCTTTCAGGCCCTTATTAAAGATGTTCTCAGGGACTTCCTCAATTCCTCAATATTCATTTACCTTGATGACATATTGATCTTCTCTCAGGATCTGGAAGAACACCAACACCACATTCCTCAGGTGCTGCAGAGTCTACTGGAGAACAATCTGTTCGTCAAGACCGAGAAATGCGAGTTCCACGCCAGGTTTACCACGTTCCTCGGGTTCACCATTGGCCCCAAGGGCATCAAGATTGAACCAATAAAGCTCCAAGCCGTCAGAAGCTGGCCCACTCCCACCTCATGACAGGAACTCCAGAGATTCCTGGGCCAACTTTTACCGCCGCTTCATCCGGGGGTTACAGCTCTATACCTGCCCTCTTAATGACTCTGATCTCTCCCAAGAACTACTTTCACTAGGACTTGAAGACCGAGAGGACCTTTGCTGAAAGCAACAGACAATTCACGTCTGCCTCCATCCTAACCATCCCGGACCCGTCATGCCAGTTCGCCGTGGAGGTCGACACCTCGGGGGGTAGGGGGTGTCCTGTCCCAGAGAGCCTCACATGATAACAAGCTACACCACTGTTCTTTCTTCTCACACCACCTAACTCCCGCTGAAAGAAACTATGGCATCGGCGATTGAGAGCTTTTGGCCATCTAGTTAGCTCTGGGGGAATGGAGACAGTGGTTAGGGGGACGGGGGTTCCCTTCCTGGTCTGGAGTGATCATAAGAATCTCAAATACCTACAGGGCACCAAGAAGCTCAACGTACTCCAGGCCCGATGTTCTACGGTAGTTTTAATTTCACCCTCTCCTATCGTCCAGGATCCAAGAACTCCAAGCCAGATGTGCTCTCGAGACAATTGAGACTCTAGCAAACTGCAATATGGAAATGAAGATGACCGTTTAATGGACTTTTTATTCAGGGTAAGTGGTGCCTTTTTCATAAAAATTTGTTTGGATTAGTTTACAGTTTAGTTCCTAATTTATTTATTTATTTTTTGAAAATCACTGGCAGCTCCAGCAGCGGGACATCTGTTTACCAAGTCTGGAGTTACAGCTTACTGTCAGTGTCACAAACTCACAATGTCACTCTTTCCCTCAAAAAGAAGCTAAAGCTTCGGAAATACTATTAACTTTACTGTTGCAGAGACTACACTAACCGAGAAATTGATTAATATAGAGTTTTGTGAGCTCAGTTTTTTTATAAGGAGAGTGTTTGTGCCCGCTGAAAATGACTGAGATAATCTGACTGAATGTTCTCTGCATTTGGATAAATTCAGCATTTATTTATTTTTGGATAAGAGTTAATCTGGAGGTTATTTCTGTGACTGGAATACAATGTCAGACAGTCCACGAGGGACACAAGCTAGGGTTTGGTGTACTGGAGCTAGCGCACTAAACACTAATAACCATGTCTGTCCTTTCCCCACTCTGGCCGTTACTTGCACACCCCCTGGACATCTCTATTTATTTCTATTCCATAGTTCCATACTCTACACCTAGGTTCACCTAGGCTTTATTATATTTCTTCACCCAGGTTTTCTTATTTTCTTATTCTTATATTTTTTTATATTTTTATTTTCTTATATTTTTATTGTACATATATTGTATTATTTTATTCTTAGTTAAATCTATTCTTACGTTCTCTAGTGTAAATAGCCTTAAATGGTTATTTATTCTAAGGTCACGGGCAGTCGCCTAAGCATTTCACTGCATATCGTACTGTGTATGACTGTGTATGTGACAAATAAAATTTTAATTTGATTTGAATTTGACTTGTACATGGTAGCGCAAGCGCTTAGTTAACCAAAGTTGGATAAAAACCCTGAAGTATTTAACAGTTAGTAGGAGTAGGTAAGCAGTAGGCCCGCTTCTCTTACTCAGTAAGTTATAGTTTGGCTTCAGAGTTACACTAATGCTCATGTTATATCGCTTAAAGTCACTTCAGTTCCATTCATGTAGGTGGGAGATTTCTGGAAACCTACAGTGATCTCCTTGGTTTTCTTGGCATTAAGGGTGAGGTTGATAAAACCCCTTGCCAGATAGACTAAAAATTTCCTCCTTGTAGACAGACTTATTGTTGAGGGTTCAATTCAATTCAATTTTATTTCTATAGCGCTTTTAACATTGTCTCCAAGCAGCTTCACAAAAATGAAAGGAAAATTTATGGAATTGTGTATGTGTGAGAAAAATGTGTCTAGCTAATGAGATTGGCTCTGATGAACAGGCCAAGGGTGTGGCCTACCACTGTGGTATTAATTGCTTTCAATCACTTGATTATGTTGGAATTATGCAGAGGCACAAGGAATAGAGCAATAGACTCAGCACACAACCCTGTGGAATGCCAGTGTTCGATCTGAGGGTAGAGGACATGGAAATAGCACAACATAACAGATAACTGTCAGTTGTCCAGAACCCAATGTGTTTAATGTCTGTTGCATTGCCTATTTACAAGTTGATGGTCCAGAGCGCAGGTGTGTACATATATGCTTACTGATGGGGGATTGTACACCTGCTTCACTATATACACAGCTTCAAGCTCTTACGGACAGTTCAGCACCACAAACCTTTTAAAAAATTTGGGGCGTCATACTTCTGCAGGGCCGGCTTCCTATTTTCATTCACCATCCTGGAGACAACACGTGAGTATAAAAGGGAAGCAAAACTCTACAGTAGTTTGGTGAGTAGAATGTACAAGATGAGAAACCGACTAATGTTGTGCTGTATGCGTCACTCTGCTTCAGTGAATCTCAAAGTGAAGCAGACTGAGAAGCATATACCAGATCAACTCAGCACCTCCAGACCCTAAACTCCACTCTGTATTTTTCTCCCCACGTGCTCACCTGTCACTCATGCACACCTGAACCTGATCATTTAATTATCTCTTGGCTTCATAAGTATGCTGAGAGAACCATTCAGTGCCGCAGTATCTCACTGATATGCCTCACGTTTCCTTTATCAAAGTGATTTCCTGTTTATCCTTGCACATTATTGACCCTGCCTGTTTCTCTGATCTCTCTGTTGTCTTCGCCCCCCATCGGTACTTCTAAGAGTAGTAAGAGGCTTTACAACAATACATACTGCAGTAATAGATGGTTGTCCACATATTTTGATCCATATAGTGTTCATCCAGTCATTTGCTCTGTAGGCTATTTCTTCATGCTCCTACAGTTAATGGTTAAAAAAAGGCATGTTGTGAAAAACCACAATGCACAAACTCACTTGCCTTGAAGAACATTTAAGGAGGAAATTTTTCAGTTATGTGTATTTAATATTATGTGTGAATATAAAATACCTGATTATGTAAAGCTGCATTGCATGCAATGTGAAAAGCACTACACAAATAAATGTTTATTGAATTGAATTGAAATACATATGCCCTGTGATGGATTGGCACCCCATCCAGGGTGTATCCGGCCTTATGGCTTAAGTCTCCTGGGATAGGCTCCAGGCCTCACCACAACACTTTATACAGCATAAAGCATATAGACAATGAGTGAGCGAGTGAAATACATGTCTCACCCACTTTTCATGTATGTGTGTGTGTGTGTGCATCCTGTGTTCTATGTAGTTGTCATGTGTTTTTTCCTTGTGTTAGAACAACAACAATGTGATGCTGATATTAATATAACTGCTTAACAAGAACATTTGCAACATGAGCGAGAACTGCAGCGCAAATGTCTTCACACGTTGACCACAAGAAGCCCCTGATGCTCTTCCTCTCATGGTTAACTTCCTCTGACGTCCTCTACTGACAGCAGCACGTTTATTTCACATCACACAGAGTACAGAAACTCAGTCACGTCCACACAGAGACAGTTATTCATGCTCTGGTAAGTTCAATATTAATTAAAGATGATTAAGGATTCTTCTGAGCGAGTGGAGATGGTGGTGGCTATCTATGAGAGTGTAGATGGTCTTAGAGGTCACGACCCTGACACAGGGAAGGAAGATGAGAGACAAGACATCTAAAACCACAACACACAGGTACAAAACATTTGTTTGAATTGCCAAAAGTGATGAGGTGCAGTAATTTGCAGTTATTTCTTTGAACTGGTTTTCTGACAGAGAATTTATGTACAAACAGGAAATTGCAGCACAATTATTCATTTATTTAGAGTTTTCTGAAATCATCACAGCCATCAGGACTAGCAGATATACAATACAAGCATCTATTTTGCTTAGTGCCGAGTGCAAATGATCAGAAATCCAAACAAGGGTAAATCCAAAAATGTGAGGCAAAAACGTAGTCAATGAACGAAGCGTGTTCAGTAACTTGGCAGACTGTGACGAGACAAGACGCGGGAATATTGGGCTGGTAAGGCACTCAATAATCTGGCAACGGGACGTTGTTTGTGAGCAAGTTAAATAGAACAGAGCCATGATTGAAATGAGCAACAGGTGTGTGGAGAGCAGAGAGTGAGCCAGTGAGATCAAAGGAGTGGAGTGGAATCTGGAGCGGAAGTGAGCAGGTGAATCTGACGTGACGTGACAATAACTCATGTAAATGGTCCTCATGGCAGTTTTTATGAGTGTTTTACCTCCCAGATGCCCCTTTTTAGTTGTCTGGTTCTGCTATAGGCCTCTGCATCACCAGATTTAAAGGGAGGGATAAGAGTTCACCCATGGCTTCTGACTTCTGCTTTTCACAAGTTTAATTATTGTGTTATTGTCTCTACACGAGTTGATATGAACAGAAGAAGTGCACTTATTAAAATCTGTGTGTAAGCCCAGGTAAAAATAATATTGCTGTAATAGACGGATGTCCACATAATTCTGTCCATATAGTGTTTGTCCATATAGTTGTGTGCTTTCCTACAATTAATGATAAATTATTTAAATGCATTAATTAATTAATAACTAAATAGGAACAAAGCAAGGCAGCACAGTGAAGTGTAGTGGTTAGCATTGTCGCCCAGCACCTCCATGAGCCGGGTTTGATTCCAGCCCAGGTCTGTGTGCATGGAGTGTGCATGTTCTCACCGTGCTTGGTGTGTTTCCTCCAGGTACTCTGGTTTCCTCCTACAGTCCAAAGGCATGCAAATTAGGCTAATTGGAGTCTAAATTGGTTATAGAGGTACCCTGCCTTATGCCCTAAGTCTCCTGACATAGTCACCCACAACCCTGTATATAGGATAAGGTGGTATAAATATAAGTGAGTGACTGAGAAGAACAATGCACATGTTGGCATGTTCCTGAAAAACTACAGCACAAAACCTCATGTGTCCCAAAGACACGTTAATGAGGGAAAAATACTGTTGTGTGTGAATATTAAATACATGTCCTGTCCACTAGGCATGTTTGTGTGTGTGTGTGTGTGCATATGTATGTGTAGTGCATCCTGTGAGTGTATGTATGTGTGTGTGCAATTGTGAAGCGTAACCACAAAAAGGCACCTAATGCACCTCCTCTGATGTGTAACTTTTTTTTGACTTTCTTTACTTACAGCAGCATATTTAATTCACTTCACACAGAATGCAGAGGCTCAGTCTGTCAGTTACGTCCGCACAGTCATTGCATGTTTTGTTAAAGCTGTTGTTTAATGTTTGGCTGACTTAGTGGAGATGCGGGTGGATATCTGTGAGAGTGACCCAGAAATGTCTTTGAATTTGCTGAGTGCAAGGCTATAAAAGCTTAAATGTAGCCTGTTCTTTCACAACTAGCGTCAATGTATGTTTGGGGGCATTGCTCAACTGGAACACCCAGTTTTGTACAAATTTCAACTGTTTAGCTGAATAATTCTGAAGTCGTCCTCCTTCTTCATTATTCCATCCACATTGCTCAGCATAGCAGCTTCACTGGTACTGTACCTAAACATCCCCAAGCCATGATGAAAACTACCACCACCATACTTAACAGTTTGTGCAGTGTTTTTGGTGCTGAATGCTTTACATTTGCTCCTCTAAACACCTATCTTCTCAAAGCTTTCCTTGAAATGGCTATTTCTTTGTCTATGTGGTTAGCTGATGTGGTTGATTGAGTGTCTTTTTTGGATGGCAGCCTTTACTGTAGGTTACTGTAGGTACTGTAGGTTGATGTAAAACTCGCTTAGATGTAGACAGTTATACCAATGTTCAAGCAGCTACATGGAAATTCCTTAATGCATAGTGAGGAATTTCACAGTTATGGCTAGATAGAGTTACTGAGATGTTCTCCACCTCACTGCTTAAGGGCTTTGATATTAAGGAGGCTGTTAAGATTAAACTGTGAATGCTAGGTTCATCTATGGAGAGAAAATTTAGTATTTATGTTCATTTACCTCTAGGAATAGACATTGCATGGAGGCATTGTTGTAGACTGACTGCAGTGTGTGTGGTGCTGCTGTGTTTTCTCCTGGTCATAGCCATCACAGTGCTGTGGATCAAATTCAACATCCTGAATGAAGAATATAGCCAGATACAAAAACCTGACTAAAGAGACAGACCAGTTACAGAAGGAGAGAGATGGATACTTGAGGACATTATGTGATATGGGTAAGTAGATGTTAAAATGTTAAATGTTCTCAGTGGAAAGAAAATGTCTATATACTGTAAGTGCTTATTGTCCACACATAGCACACACACTCTAAAGAGAACTCTGTTTTTATTTATCCAGTCAGGTTCTAAAGAGTGAAATACAACAATAACCTATTATCAAGTTATACAAAGTACAAACTGTAGTGCTGAAGAAATGCCATGTGCTTAATGCCATGTGAGTTATTCTCTAGTGCTGATGTTTTACTTAGTGCTGTCTTTGTGCTTGGAGAATTTTTACCTCCTTTGAAACCATTGGGTAATGTTTGTTTATGGTTGTATTTTTGCAACTAGTAAATATAACCTTGGATTCTGAGCATAATTCTTTCCGGAAGCATGCTTATATATCAAAACACTGGTACATCACAGCATATATCAAAACACTCATATATCACAGCAAATTTCCCTATAAGAAATAATGAAAACTTTAAGCATTTGTTCCACAACCCAAACATATTCATATAAAAATAAGGAATGTACAAATGAAACTAACTAACCTGTACTACCTTTAAAAAGAGTCATGACTGGTGTTAGACGAGAACAGAAGCAGAAGGAGAGGGGTTACACACACACACACACACACACACACACACACACACACACACACACACTACTGGAATCACTCCTCTAAACAGATTAATTTCCCGCCCTGCTACAGCCTTTTTAACTTTCTTTTCCCATTGTTGCAATACAGTTTGGAAAGAATGGTTACTACACAAAATAATAATAAAAAAATTAAAAAAAACTTTTTACTGCGCATGTACACACAGTACTCACACACACATGGTCACAATGTTATAGTAAACAGTACATGCGCACACAGACGCTGATGGTATGAGTGATGCACGAACACTGAGACTGTCATGCGCACTCTGAACTCGACTGGCATGAGGACCCGGAAGTAGTACGGTCGTGACTTACTGTAGGAAGCATAAAAGGAAACAAGATGGTGCTTTACACTCACTCAATCATTGAGTTTTCCCATGCTATCGCCGACGCTTCGCTCGTCTAAACATGAGTACTCACTTTCTTGGGTTTTCGCTTCCGATTGGGTGTGTGTATTTACAACGCGGGTTTATTTGTGTAAACTCTTGCTCTCGCTTCAGGAGAGTTCTAATAATAACCAGCGTGGTTATCCTGCCTGCTCGCCCTACTTCCGCGTTTGGGTTTACCATCCACACTACAGGGCTAACTGCTAGTCTTCTGGTCCATCTCCGGTTAATTTGTGACAGAGACTGAGCATGGGAGATAATTACCCATAATTCCACAGGGCAAAAGCGAGAAGAACCATTGGCTCAGTTGTGATGACATGACGCTCAACAGACAAAGCACATGCATACGACAGTACTCGATTCTCAAGACCTTGCTTGTTTAATAAGTTGAAATTTATTTGAAAACTTTTGCTCGTCTTGCAAAACGCTCACAGACTAAGTTACTCACAACTTGCTTATATTATATACAGTAGAAAAAATGTATCATGTCTATAAACAAACAATAGATTAGAAACTGTGTTTATACTTTGTAAATTATTTCAATTTATTTCACAGATAAAGTGAGGTGTTTCAGCTCCAGTATTTACTTCATCTCTACTGAGAATATGAGCTGGACTGAAAGCAGACAGGACTGCAAGGACAAAGGAGCAGACCTGATGATCATAAACAACAGAGAGGAACAGGTGAGAGAGAAAGAGAGAGAGAGACTTGACTTTTAAATGCCTTTTAAATGCCTTTTAATTTAACCACTCAAGATGTAAAATGTTGACTTTATACAGTACATGAGTCAACTTAAAACCAATAAAAAACATATAAAACCATGTATCTGTTACTAATCTATAATGATATAGTTTATTCGACTAGGGTTCGAGAGATCCCAAAATCAAACCCTATGACCACCTTGGACCAATTGCCACTCTCGGACCCTTGAGCAAGGCCCACAACCCAAATGTAAATGTAAAATAGTACTGTCATGGTTAACCCCTGGACAGAGCCTTGTGCCCATGGGACATTGTTTTAAGTTTTGTGTTGGGAATTTGGGTTGGACTTCTTTAACAGTTTTTTTTCAACATCTCTGTCACATGTTTGGACCGTCATCACCTGCCGCTTGTTTAGGCATAAGTGTAGAACGTTGCTCACATCTGTTTTAGCATTATTCTTTCAGGGGTGTTTTGGTATGTTCAAGTCTCAGCTAATCAAACTACAGTGGAACCTCGGATTGGGAGCATAATTCGTTCCGGTATCGGGCATTTCAGAACACTCATAAATTTCCACATAAGAAATAACAAAAATTCTGAACATTTGTTCCATGACCACAGCCAACCCTCCCCCCCCCCCCCCCCCTAGTTTAAAACTAGTTTATATTAGTTTTTAATATAAACTAAAATAAAATGCAAAATTTTTAAAACCTTCATACAATATCACCTACAAAATCTTTTTTGCTTTAGGGATGAGATCTTCTGTTAAATGCTAAAAATAATAAATCATTTCAAAGACCACGTATGAATAAAGATGATTATTGCTTCCCAGTTTGTTGGTTTATGTTTATTTTATTTATTTATTTATTTTATTCCATATTGTAATGTTGTGCATTGTGAAACATTCAAGTTATTGGAGTGTGCTGTTCTAGGAAAAGATTAATTTTGTAGGTAGTGAATCTGATTTATTTTTATTGTTTCCCCCTTAGCAAAAAGTCAAGCTACAGCTATGATTAGATTAGATTGTAAACATCATAATAACTGAACACTATATATTATTTGATCATGAGAAAATACTTAGTTCATCTGTGTTAGTGTAAGTGAATGAATTATAAACTATTTAAATGGACATGTATACACTAATTGTTTAGACTTCCTAATACTAAATTTTTAAACATACTGTTAACAAATGCTTCATAAACATACATTTTTGCTATAAATTAAGATTCATTCAGGTAGTTAAAATCATTTAGTACTTGCTAGTTAGCTATTTCTGTAAGAAAATCCAAAGTAATGACTATTTATTTCTTTTAAAGCATTCAAAAGCTCAAGTATGGTTTCAACAGAAGAAAACAGCACAAATTGATACAGAATGTTTATGAACATTTATTATGATCATGTATTGCAAAGAATGGAATTGTAAACTTTTTAACTTGATAAAAAATACAAAAATAAAATGCTCCAATCCCATGAAAAATTAATAAAAATGAACAAAATAAGCAAATTCAAGAAAAGTAGCAAAATATTTAAAAAGTAAAAAGCAGAGAAAAAAATATATACTCAACAAATTATCAAAAATATACGACATTTAACACTGAAAAAAAGATTTCTTGTAACGATTAACACAAAATTGCAAACCTGTAAATCTTTAGAAAACATAAGTCTAAAGTAAAATGAAAATAAACCTCAGAAATCTGATATAAAAAGTATAATTCTGTAAAATGTAAACAATGCTGAATAAAATATACCAGTTCCTACATTAGATTTAAAATGTTGCAAAATACAACAAATACATCCTTATAAAGACAATCATTAGCAATAATAATCAAAATCACTTAAAATTCAACTACCTCAATACAACTTTCAAACAGCAGTGAATATCGTGGATGTGTTTCAGTTCATTGCACAACTTTAGTGTGAACTCTTCACTAGGTCAGTTCACTGGATCACAGAAGAGGCAAAATACAACAAATGCATTCTTTATAAAACAACAATAATATAATAAATCAAAATTCAACTACCTTAATCACAGCAAAGTGGTTAGAAAGCACACTTTCAATCCAATTTCCCCTGGTCCTCCAAATCTGCTCCCTGACGGATCTCTCAATATGCTGTGTGTGGGCACCAGTGTGTGCATTTACATACCACCTGCTGTTTTTGGCAGTGTGATGTTTCTATCTTTGTGTACGGGGTACACTCAGATAAAATGAAGCTGGCTACCTGTTACATGTACTAAAATTTAATATGTGTTATGTACACAATAATTTCATGTTTCCAAGATGAACATAATTAAATCATGTTGTATTTGCATGAAATTCAACAACTTAACATGTATTAGATTCAGTCATGTTGAGAAAAACTAAGGAGATCTTGTCACTGCGAAAAATATGAAAAATATCAAAGCAAGCATCGCGAGAAGACATTGCGAGAAGAGAATACAGCTTGTTGAGAAGACAAACATTTGGCAAGAGGTAAGCAATAATTCATTCTCATTTTTCTAAAGAGAAACAAAATACTGAACATAAATGTCACCTGCAGTTTAGCGACGTTTAGTCGTTATTTGTGTGAAGCTATTCTTTGTATTTTTACTCACACTTAAAATACCGACGGTCACCATATGCGTGTGCTTAATCTGCGGTTCAGTTCTGGTTTCGTTATTTTCTCATGAGTTGTGAAGCGATAGGAACAAAGTATTTTTCTTTTGGTAAATTAAGTATCATGGATTTTAATTGAATATCTATCTCTATATTTTTCACAGCAGTTTGTGACTGAAAAGTGTCCTCTGTCTGCACCTGACTTCAAGAGTTTCCTGACCAACCGGATCTTTCTGTCATACTTAAAAATCATAAAGTACAGTTATAAAGTACAAAACCTTTCTGTTGGTGTTTAATTTTTATTTATATTTTGTATGATTAATACTTATTTGTGGTGTTTTATGTTTTGTACATCTTTTCAAATTGAGATCTCATTTGTAAGTTACTGCTGGTGTAAAACTGAGTTTTTATTAAATATAGTCTCCGTTTTATCCCATTTGTCTTATGTTTCCTTCCTTCCCAGAATTCTTTTGACCAGGGCTCTTCAACGCCAGTCATGGCTGGCCAGTGTCCAGCAAAATCTTTAATTCACCAACACCTTAATCCACCCACTGTAGCTGGTAGTAAGTTTGAAGATCTCTGCTGCCGATAGTTTCACTTAAATTTTATATAAATAAGAAAATATTTCCATTATTTTTATATTGTAGTTAGTCTTTGAATGAACGTAATTAAATCATGGAAATAATTTCCATGTGATTCAATTGCTTTCTTTCAGCATTAAGTGATGCTGTTGTGGCAACTAAATTTACTTGAGTTGGATCAACTTAATTTACAACTCAAAAATTTGTTGTACCACCCCTATTCATTTATGCTGGATGAACCTTAAAAAATGTTGGCTTAACAGTATTAAAGTATGTTGGACACGGCTGTGGTAAATACTGTAAGTTAACAAAATACTTTGACTGATCATAAGAACATGAATTTGGGCCAACGAAATTGTTTAATGCTGTCACGTTTTGTTGTGGTGGCATAGGCGAGGCATAAACGCAAAGGTTAAGATGTAGAAGATGGTTTTTAATTTTAAAGAAATCAAACATCAACAACCATACTCAACAAAAGAACAAACCAAACAGGAGTCTACACAAACTAAACAAAACTAGGAGCTGAACTAAACGGGCACGAAACGAGACTAATAAACTAAGCAGCATGTCACAAGTTTAATCCAACAGATGCAAGACAACTGAAACAGAACATAAATGGCAATATATAATCAAACTAATGAGCCACCTCGGTTCAGGTGAGTGCTCCCATAACCTGACCGAGGTGCATCCTGGGAAATAAAGTGTACTAAACAAAAACTACCAAAAAAACCCACAAAAGTCTCTGGGCGCCAGGGTTAACCTAGGGGTTAACCCTGACAAATGCTGAAGAAAGTCATTAAATCACGTGGAATTTCTTTCCATGATTTAATTAAGTTTATTCAAAAAGTTATTTTTTTTTGAGTGTATGCAATAGGCAAGCTACTTGTCACTGATAATTGATGATCCAGGACTCTCATGGTGGCCAATAAAGGGGACAAGTTGTCTTATAACTCTTCTCTCCATAAGATGTAGATGTCATGGGTCTAGCTGGTGGTAGTGCTAGACCGGCTGATGGTGTTGCCGTGTGCATGAAGGTAGGCATGTACGCAGAGGGGTGTAACAGAAAGAGTCTTTTATTTAAACAAACAACTCAAAAACAGAACAAAGGAACTAAAACAACAAACTCAAACTAAAACTAGGGCTCAGGAGAAACACAGGAACTGGGGACACTGGAGGCTGACCTAACCGGGTTAGTGGCTAATAGTGTTAGTACTGACCTAGGGGACCGGAAGACAAAAGGCAGGGCACACATGAGGCTATACCAAACTAGCGGCCAACCTACTAGTGACCAGAACCACTAGCAGTCACTCCCACTAGAGATTAGCCTACTGGAGGCTAACCCTACTAGGGGCTAACCCTACTAGCCGTCAAGGCCTACTAGCGGCTAACCCTGCTAATGGCTAAACACTCATGTGGCTACACATACAAGGGAAAAGACCAGAAGGCAAAACAGTACTTACACAGGACACAGGAGGAGACACAGCCTAACTACACAGTGAACAAAGCAGCTCCATGAATCCACAGACACAAGGAACATCAAGAAAACAAAACTAGAGCCCTCTGATAACTAAGGTTACAAAACATAAATCAAATATAAACTCAAAGTAACAAAAAGGAATGCCCACATGATGGTAATCCAGACAAACAAACAAACAAACACCAACAGACACTCAGACAAACACAAACAATGCTCGACCCAGTTTCCCAGAACAAACTGCTATTTATAGAAAGTTTTAATGAGCCACCTCAGTTCAGGTGAGCCTCATCACCTGACTGAGGTGCCTTCTGGGAAACTGAGTCAACCAACAGGAACTACACAAAGACAGACAGACATGAACAGTGACCTCTAGTGGAGGTTCCTAACAGTAGAACAGGTTTTCCAGATCTTCTCTACTGATTTAGCCTCACACCTAACACCCCAAAGAAGTGATGGAGAAGAAACTCAACATGCACAGACATAAACAGATAAACAGATCATTATAACAGTAACTTTAGTAATTATATTATATTATTTAATTTTTGTCTTTCTCATTTGTATTTGTCTTTCTTATTCTCTTTGCCATTTTACTAAGAGTTGCTGAATTGCCTGCAATGCTGTCGTCCATCATGTCTATCTGCTTGTAACAGTAGACCCTGTGTAAACTGTCAAAGGCAAACAGAACATGTAATGTTTATGAATCTGTATGCATTATTTTAAATATTACATATTTTATTAAAATAACAGAGAACAGCAACAAAGTGAATTTATGACATTCATTCTGCTAATCATATGACATTTATGTTTCTACTGTTATTACTTGACTACTGTATTTGTAAATTAATTGATGTATGCTGAAGATTGATGAATGATGGGCTCCAAACAGAAAAAAAGCACAGAGCTGTGGGAGACGAGGAGTCAATGACATGTCTCTCTAGGTTCACTCCCTCTAGAGCTTGGCCCTCTGAGGCAGGAAACAGATCAGTACCATGTCTAAAAAAGTTGTTGAAAGTCGTTAGTCCTCACTTATATAATGCATTTAACTCTGCCTTTATACTCTCTGAGGCCCTCCCTAGCTCTTCTGCACTATCTAGAGCTGATACAAATGCTATGGCAATAAGGACATTGTCTCCACTGTCTGTCCTCTGTTGTTCCTCCATCTTCTGTATCAGCAACTGCTACGGCCTCCTCTCTTTTCTCCACCAAACTCCCAGCCACTGTGTCGACTGCTATGACTCCTGATCATCCAGGGCCACGAGCTATCACCCCTTCTTTTGATCAGAGTTTGTACTTTTGTAGTGTCATGTGTATTTTCTTGCTTGTGGAGGCACTGTTATTGATTTTTATTGTATGTGCTATATTTACCAGGGTGTGGATGAGCACTGTTCCAGGAAGGGACCGAGTGGACAGCCTGGCCGAGGACTGAGACTGGTTTAACTCTCAACAACCAGGAGGCTACACCATAATAGCTTTCTGACAAAACTTTCTGCCATAGGACAAGCAACGTGAGGCATACTCTGCTCGGCATCATGTGAGGCTGACCACCAGACGCTTCAGACATCCCATAACAAAGGGTGAATTTACACAAGATTTAGACACCATGGATCCAGGGGCCAGACTGTTGTCACCTAGTAGAGGCCAACTTTGTCGGCCTCTGTGACATTCCCAAGTCAATATGCATTGGCAAAATAGACAATGATTAAAGCGCTGATAGAAAATTGACAAAAAGTTTGTAAAACTTTGTGTTTTAATTGGTGGTGTGTGAATAGTGTCTAAGTTGCAGATTGGATCTCTATATGTGACGTTCTTGGTTTTGCTCTCTCAGACACGGTTTGTCCCACTTTTCATCAGCACGCACACTCGAGACTTGGATGTTGTCACAATTTATTTGATTGCTGCACACAGAGCAGTAGGAGACAAACGGCAAGTTCAATAATGTTACAGCTCCACCCATTCAGAACACGGTTCATTTCATTAGCACATTAGCATGTGGTAAAACTAGGTACATCAAAACAGAAATAAAAGTATCAAAATAACACATAAATAAAAAGAGAATACACTTGACAGATTAATAAATATCTATAATGTTCAATAGCTTTCAAACAGTGCCTGATATTTCTCATGAAATTATTTTACGTTTATGGTGGAGCTACAACAGATGCGACTTACCCACAGCTGTTCTCCGTAGCTCTGCTGCAGACTGTTCAAACACAGTGGGAAACAGCGCCCCCAGCGTAACCAGTAGGAAGCGCAACCACACAATCACATTAACGCAGGATTTACTTAGATTTATATTTGTGTAACATTTATATCGTTACATATATACATAGATACAGTACAGTTTGTGTTGTTTGTTGTTTTATCACCAATTTCACAAGAACGTCAGTAGATTTTTTTTTTGCCTTTCTGATATTGTCATAGCATTTATATTTACATGTAAGTGAATGTTTTAAAAAACTGAAAGAAGGTGGAGAGATAATGAGTGCAATATATAACTGTATAATGATACAATAATCTGTTAATGAATTTGCATTATATTTTTTCAGAAGCTTTATTTTGATCAGAAATATTTGTACAAACAGGAGTCAAGCAAAGGTTTTTTTACAGATTAAAGATACCAGAAATGACAGAAAGCAATTCTCTTCAAAGTCCGTCACCATTTTAATATTTAATTTGCAATGAATTTGCCTTCTTTCAAGCAGGTCACAGTTATATAGAGTAGGCAAACACAGTGTTGAATTGTTTATCAGGTTTAATCTATTAATTATTAATTTTATTATATTAGTCAGGTTGACTTTTTGTGTGACACAACATGAAGTATTTATATTTAACCTTTACGATACTAAGTGATAATTTCTAATACTATACAATAACCTAATCTCATGTTATGATTAATTAAGCAGTATGTTAGAGTTTTGTGACACTTGTAAGATTTTTGGATAAAAAAAAAAAACATGAATAAGGACATGAAACACACTAACTAAACTGGAATGACATTTACGGGGTGAAATCAACAGATGCAAGATGAAAACTGGAACGCAAACAGTCTATTTATACAGAAACTAATAACTAGCTCGGTTCAGGTGAGCGCCCATGTCACCTGACCGAGCTGCATGAAGGGAAATTAAGTGAAACTAAACGAAAAACACAAAAAGTCTCAGGGACTTTGGCGCCCTCTAGGGGTTATCCCTGACATAACCCCGCCCTCAAAGGATGCAACTCCGGGGCGCCACAGGAGGTCCCGGGCATCCCCCCCAGGGTACAATGTCTGCCCCTCTCACCCAGAGGCTGGCTCCTATGTCCTGTGGGCCAGGTGGCTTGATGCCCCTGTTGAAGCAGGGTGGGGGGGACGGAGGAAGCTCGCCATCCTCGTTGATGTAGGGTGGCGAAGACAGTGGATGCTCGCCATCCTCTTTGACGCAAGGTTGCACAGGCATAGAAAGCGGAGGCAGAGGAAGCTCATCTTCCACCTCGTTGCAGGGCGGCAGAAGCAGTGGAAGCTCGCCATCATCGGTGACGCAGGGCGGCGGAGGCAGAAGAGGCTCGCCGTGCTCATTGACGTAGGGCGGCGGAGGAAGAGGACCCTCATTGTCCTCAGCGGCGCATGACGGCGGCGGAGGAAGAGGGAGCTTGACGCAGCAGCTCGGCGGAGGTGGCGGCGGAGGAAGAGGAAGCTCGCTGTCCTCGGCGGTGCGTGACGGTGGCAGCCGAGGAAGAGGAAGCTCGCTGACCTCGGTGGCGCGTGACGGCGGCAGCGGAGGAAGAGGAAGCTCACTGTATTTGAAGGCGCTGAGCAGCGGCAGAAGCTTGCTGTCTTCCTTGAAGGCACCGTGCAGCGGCAGAAGCTCACTGTCCTCCTCGAAGGCGCCGTGCAGCGGCGGAAGCTTGCTGTCGTCACCGCAGCTGCGCGGCAGAAAGAGGAGCTCACCGCCTTTGTCGTCGCTGCAGAGCTCACATTCGTCATCGAGGCTATACAGCAGATAGAAGAGATCGCCGTTGATGGCGTTGAACGGCATGTAGAATCACTGTCGTCGTCGCTGTCACAGGTTGGAGGAGCGGGCAGGTCTGGGCCATCTCTGAGGCTTAGCTGCGTTAGCAGCCCATGAAGCGTGGCCACCTGCTCCTGCAGGTCACGAATGCGCCCTTCATTTCCAAAGCTGCTCCAGTCAGGCTGGGCTGCTGCTCCCTGCTGCTCATACCACTTGCTCTCCGTTCTCCCTTGACACTCGGTGTGGGGCGCCTCTGCGCCCTGGTCCCCGCCAGACATAGACCTCCTGGTCCTTACCCTCCTGTGGGTGCGGGAACTCCCATCGCCCCGAGCTGCGCCATTTTTGAACGGAGTGCGCCGTATTGCCAGCCTGGAGCCTTCCCAGTTTAGCTGCTCTCTCCGCAGCTCGTGCTTTGCCTTGGCCTGTCTCTCCCTGCCCAATCTCCTTCTCCTTGCTGCTTCTTGTTTCTTGCTGCAATGCCGCTTGGTCTTCCTCTCGCTCTGCTCGTCGGCTTCCCAAGCATCAAACATCACAGCCCCTCCTAAAAGAATCTCCCGGGGAGGCGCTATGCTTCTTGTACGGTCTTGCATTCTGTCACGTTTGGGGTTGCGAGGCATAAATGCAGAGGTCTTAGGTGTTTCAAAGAATGATGTTTTTTATTAACAAAACCAGAGAAATCAAACAAACAATTAAACTTTATGATAAAACAAACCAAAACATGAATAAGGACATGAAACACACACTAACATGACATGAACTAAACTGGAATGATATTTACAGGGTGAAAACAACAGATGCAAGACGAAAACTGGAACTCGAACAACCTATTTATACAGAAACTAATAACTAACTCGGTTCAGGTGAGCGCCCATGTCACCTGACCGAGCTGCATGAAGGGAAATGAAGTGAAACTAAACGAAGAACACAAAAAGTCTCAGGGCACTTTGGCGCCCTCTAGGGGTTATCCCTGACAGTTATTTGATTACATTGCATTGCTTTAGAATGTAAAAAAAGTAATAAATCACTCGAGAAAAAAACATTGAATGTCCTGAATACTGAAAATATGTCCTGTATATTGGTACTGTATATATTATTTGTTAGTTTGTTAGTTTATTATTTTTATGATATTTATGTATTTATTTATTTGTGGAAGAGCAATAGGCTTACTATTACAAACAAATAGAATAGAAAAGGACACGGCAGTAGGCCTACTAACTGGAGTGGAAATAACATATCAGAAATAAAAAATATATATCTTTTTCCTTTCCCAAAACTTTGTTCTAGGCATTCATAAGTAATATGAGGAGATTGAGCTTGAACAAGATGATTTTTTTTTCTGTGTGGGGAGAGGAGGACGAGGCTGCACACTCATTAAATTTCATCTACAGTGCAGGTCGGTGGACTTGATGGGGGGCGTTGCAGTGCTGAATAGTGGGATATTGGGTAGACAAGCAGTAAATTTGGGGAAAAGGAAACCATAAATGTAAAAAACAAAGTTGCTCATTGGATTTTTCTGTCATGTTTTTAAAAAGAAGACCCAAAAAACATGACTCGCAACCTGTAATAATTTTAAGCGACTTCTCAGAAAAAAAATAAATAAATAAAATCATGTAATAAGCGGAACTGGTGTGCATGTCAGCAACAGGAGTTTACTACCAAAAGAAAACTGTTAAAGATTTTTTTTTTTTTTCAAATTAAAATGACACATATAGTCTGGGGGGGAAAAAAAAAATCATTAAAAATGGAGCTCCCTTTAAGTCTAGCTCCCTTGACCCCCAGGAGAGAACATCACTGATAAAACTCCACTCAGAGTGTCTGTCTGAAGTCTCACTGTGTAAGTGACTGGATGTGTTGCTGCTGTACTGAAAGCCTGTTTTCTCTTCCATTCATTCTATACCTGCAACAAACCACAATGAGAAAATGTCACACTGTGGCAACACTTAAACAGGAAGGCCTCAATGGGGCCCCTACAAGGTCACTACACAGTCATGTGACTACCAGACTCTACTAGAAATGTTTACTGAACATTTTATTAGTATATGGATGATGATTTTAAAATGCAGGAGTTACTGAGTCCTGAAGTGCAGCAGCTCCATCACACACCTGCCTGCTGCATCATCAGACATTACATCTGTTCATTATAGAGAAGGAAAAGCAGACAGTGGTTAGTTATTATTATTGTTATTATTACACAGAAGTAATAAACATTTGTGGTTACATTTTATCAAGAATATTTAAAACAAATCATGCTGCTACAGCTACGGTATATAAACACTACAGACTCTGTTGAACAAGACAATGATGAATTAATTCAGTTTATTTCAGCACAGTTTAATTATTTAACATTTTTATTAGACTGAATGTTCACTGAACATGTAGTGCAACACATCCAGGAGTCATTTTTATTACAGCACATCTGACAGTAGTTCAAGCTGAAGGTATTTGTATCTGCACATCAAGGCATCTAAGCAATGCTCCTTTACTGGCAGCCAGAAACTAACTTTGTAGCCTTTTTGTGCATAGAAGCTTAAGTATTATTGGTAACAAATAAAGCTGCACCATAGTGAGGCAAAGTAATCTGCTCCACAGTAATCAGGAGCAATGGGCAACATCTGACCTCCTGTTATTTAAAGCTGGGAGACACTGTGTGAGTTTGAGAAGGTGCATAATGATTTAATGACATTTTAATCAGCCTTCCTGTGTGACCTGAAGCTGTGACCTCTCTGCTCACACTGTATGTTCACTGTGATCTCAGTGCTTACAATGTGTGTGTGAACAGTAACTCTGAAAGCAATTAGACATTTGTTCAGCTGTTTTTGTTCAGTGAGAATTGTAGGTGTGTGTGTGTGTCTGCATTAATGAGGTTCACACAAAACCGTGCAGTGTTTCCTCACAGGTCTGAAATTTACCTGTGGTGGTAGTCAGCATTACCTGCCAGCACAAAAGTCGTCTACTACACACAAGAAACAACAGATTCATATGACATTTAACACAAAATTATGAAAAATTTCATGTCAGTGATCAAACCTATTAACCCTCCGCTCCTTCTACCCATATATGAAGAGTAAGATGAAGTTAAAATATTAAGAACTAAACACTCTTTGGTGTACAAAGACACCACTGTTATCTTCCTTTTTTTAAGAAGATTTCTCTGCAGAGCAAATGTGACTGTCAGTACGCCCTTCTTATTCTTTTCATGGCAGCATCCGCTGCATTTACTGCCTCTCAGTACACCATTCTCACGGTAGCAAAATAAACAGGTACAGGAGCAGTAGCGTGAGAAGGAACGGTCCGTTATTAGTTAATCGATTGATGTCATCGTTTTCCTGGACAGATTTTTTTTAAAAAGGGAGCACAAATGTACTTTGTGAAACACTGCTGTGGAATGTCAGCATGAACCTGCTCACACTGCATGTCTGTATTTCACACCTGAACTTTCTCACTCTCACTCACCCATTCTCTACATCACTTCTCCTGTACAGGGTCAGGGAAGCACAGAGCCTAGCTTAGATACAGATGTTGCTCAACCAGAATTGGACTTCTACTATTGCAGCACACGGCGGCAGCAACATGGGGATTTGTGTTTGCTGGCTTTATGCCACTAAGTGGCGCTATAACCACATACTGAGGCCTCGGGTCTTAGTTCATTCTCTCAAGCAGCTGCACATGGTACCGTACCATACAAATTCAAGCCAAACATTGTAATTAAATGAATGCATAATCACAGTAGTAAAATTATAGTACAAATTTAGAATTGAAATTAAATATAGTCATTTCTTATTTACATCGAATTTAACAAAAGTAAACATTAACAAAGTCTTTTAGATTGTAGCATGTGTAATTAGAAAATCCGCAAAAGAGTATCTTTGTGTTTTTTTGTAAATGTTTTATTTATAGTAGATTTATTAACTGCCCTGCAATGGATTGGCACCCTGTCCAGGGTGTACCCTGCAATGTGCCCGAAGTTTCCTGGGTTAGGCTCCAGGCCCCCCGTGACCCTGAATACAGGATTAAGCAGTATAGATGATGAGTGAGTGAGATTTATTAACTGAAATAAATGAGACTAAATGACCATAAAATTAAAACATAAACCGATGTCTGTCAGCAGCGCTGGTGTTTTTGCATTCTTATAATAAGAATGAAATGTAGTATGCTGTTATGGTCATCATAATTTTCTACCCTGCATGCTCAACATTGCAGCTCTGTTCTGCGTGTGCAGTGTTTCCCCTGCGTGCTCAACGTGTTTTCCGCGCATGCACACATCATCATTCTGCTGTGCGCTCAGCTTTGTCCGATGTTTCAAAACTGTTCTAGAATCTCCTTTTTTATTGAATTAAGTATTAGTATATACCAGTTTTAAAAATCTATTATTTCATGTAGCTCATTGTTAGACTACTGTATGTCGAATAAAATGCAAATCGGACGACGTGGTCGCATTACTTCTAAAAAGTTAACGCTTCTGTTATGTGGTTGATAGTACCAGCTGATTAGAGAACAAACCAGGCAATCAGACGTAGTGTGTGGAAGTCTGTGAGTAGCTAGTTTAGTGACAGTTTTGTTACACTAGACAAAGTTGAGCACGGAAAACACGTTGAAAAAATATGTACATGAAAGATTATTTTTCCACATTGGTTTTTATCTTGAAACATATAATATAATAAACCTGTCCAAATAAAAAGGAATATTTAGACGTTTATGTGAAATATATTTCAGATCAGTATCCAATCCAACTATCAAGTCTGATTTAATTGCTATCATTAAACATTTTCATTTTCATTCATTTTATGTTTTGCTGGCGAAAAAAAAAAAATCAGAGACAGAGACGTCTGCTTGGTCTTGTTAATTTGTATTAAAACCCCCAGTTCTGCCAATTTCCCCCATCAGCGATACCGGTTTGATAACTTCACAAATATCATGAATGAAAGATGAGAAAAGGGATTACAGTAACTGGGGGTCTGCAGGTGTTCATCTCGGAGCGCGCTGTCACGTCGTATTCAGCAAGTAGACTATATATTTGTTTGTTGCATTTCTGGGGGAGTATGTCTGCTGTTTTACACATAAATCTGATCATATCTGCGCACGTGTTTATCAGCCTTTTGATCAATGGCCCTCACTTTCACTTTGCAAAAGCCAGTGTTTATTGTTGACTATATATTTAAAGCACACACTCACACATTCATCATGAAAGATTTATTTGTAAAACAAAATACAATTCATGTTTGCTTCAACATTGCTTGGAAACAATTTTGTTTATCATTATACACTTTTGTATTATTTCTTGTACTTCTCTTTTTGCACACGTGCTGGCATCTTTAAATTTAAACAGAAAATAATAGTTACTAGACATGCTATTTTTCATGTAACTTGAACAGCTGAATGAATTTAAACTTGCACAGTAAATTAATAATTGCGTTTGCTTTAGACTTGTGCATTTGTGTGCCGACTTTCTACCCCCCTCTCTCCCCTCTTTGTCTCGTTTTGTCGCTAGTCTCGTCCTAGTTCCTAGTTTATCTAAAATCTTTGTTTAGCTTCAGCTCCATGTTTCTTTGTTAAATCTCTAAGCCTGTGTTACGCTAAAGAGCCTGTGTTATACCTACTCCTTTGTGTTCTTTGTGTTTTGTTTTCTGTTGTGATTAAAAAGACTCTTTATGTGGAAAAACCCTCTGTGTCTATGCGTCAACCTTCAGTCCACGGCAACAGCAGCCACCAATTACCATCAACTCATAAAAATTACATTTTGTAATTTATCAGATACTTTCAAGTAAATTTTAATCACTCTAAACACAGCCCATGATTTTTATGCAATTTTAAAAATAGATAAATACCACTAGTTATTGCATTATGTTTCAAGACCTCCTTAATTTATTGTATTTACCTTAGTTTACCCGGGGATAATTAATAATCAATGTTAATATTTTGACTCAAATACGGATGATCATCTGAAACATGCAACTTTACATGCCACTACAGTATATGGCAGTACACATTTATATGGCAATACAATATCACTGATGAGCTCCAATAAGTTGCATCAACAATATATTAATCTGTAACATTACCCAAAACAGGAGCAGCTAAGAATTAACTCATGGCTGATTATCACTAGGCAACAGTTAATAGTCTGCTTTTAGTCTGCTCTTAGCACTTTCAGTAAGCTAGCGGTTAGCATAGTGATATTAGCTTCCTTATAAATATATATTTGGATTTATATTACAGAGATGCCATGCATTGTTAACATCAGCATGTTTAATGGTCTAAATGAGACTGCTGTTCCTTTTAATCACTGCCATTTACACTGAGCTCGGTATTTTCCCAATACACTCCAATAGTATTAGCACCAATACAGAGCTATAAAGCTACTGTTTACTGCTCTAAACAGTAACACCCAGTTAATTTTATGCATTAAACATTACCTGGTAAGTGTGTCTAGTTGACCAAATTTAGTGACCATAATAAAGTTATCACGCTATGATTCACTGTACATTTCATCATGGTTGTGTTCACTGTCCCATAGTGCCTTGAGCATTAGCTTTAACATTTAAAATCATACACTTATCATACACTTATAAGAGAAAAATCATACACGTATATGGGAAAAATCTTAAACATATACGGGAAAGATGCTTTGCTCTTCTGGGCCACCGTAGTTCTCACTGTTTTTGTTTCATTAACCATTTCTGTTTTCAGCTGTGTCTAGGTTTGTTTGATTATCCTTATTTAAGCTACAAGTTGCTCATGGTTACACTGTAAAAAATCCAACTAGATAAATGTTAATATTGTATTGTTAGCCTAACTTCTTACCATCCAAAGTGGTATTTGTTGAGACAACAGGTAACATTGTGTTCATGAAAACTTAGGAGACACACAGACTGAATAAAATAAAAAATTAGTTGAACCAGCAATTTACCTTCACTGAGATGCAATCGTGTGATTTATAGGTAAGGCCTTTAGTCTAAAGACAGACACATATGAAGCTATCCTACCCAGTTATTTTTTGAAAGGGTATAAGTAGAAGATCATTTTCTATTCAGAATTAATAGACTATTAAAGACTGAAATCTATCATCAATATATCCATTAATACACATAAATAATTTACATGACAAGCTGCATGCTTTCTCTTTTTAACTTCAAGAAAGAAAAGAGAGGGTCTTGAGGAAATCACAAGAGATACGGAGTTGCTGTAATGTAAGGGATCACAGTAGAAACATGGTTTTACAGATGTCTTACATGATTAAAAGCAACTATAATTTGATTGAAGTTTATTCTCCTTTTAAAATCATCTAATCGATTCCTTTAACATTCATTCCTTTAACATAACATGCTGAAGGCAATAATTCAATAATCTTCTTTGAACAGTTTTCATTGAAATGTGTCTGCTACTTATGCTCTGTAAAGCATCCATAAAGACTCTAGTCTGAGGAACTGTTTGCAATTTGGTAATTTATGGGGATAATAACACTAAATGAACTTGTCCTCTGCAGCAGAGGTCAGTTTTGGTGGTGCTTTTCTGGCATGATCTTCTTGAGAGCCAGTTCCATCATGTTGCTTGATGGATTTGCAAATAAACTTGCCAAAATGTTCTTGCATTTATATGGAAGTGCTTTTTCTCTATATTATAATAAACTTCACTGTGAAAGATGTTTCTCACAGATCCAATATTGTCCATAAGAGCAGCTATTGTCATTCCAGCCATTCCCTTTATAATAACTATAAATCTCAACACAGTCCTCATCTCCATCATCATCATTTGGTTCATTATCATCCCAGAACCTGAAAACCAGAAAATCAGAATCAGATCAGTGTTCAGTTTCCTTCAATTCCACACATTTATTTGAATCCTCTCAGCCTCTGTGTACTAAAATAGATATTGGGATAATTCATAAATATAAATATATTAGTGCATTGTCTTTGCAGTTTTCCAAGCAGGGGAACAATTTTACTGTTATTGATTATACTGCACCTTAATAAATATACACAGAAAGAATCTCTTTCTTACTCAGTGGTCAGTGGTGAACCGTCCACCCATTTCCACTTTCCCTCTGTATCTCTGTCACTCAGACCAATCCAAAAATCAGCGTTGCCCAGCTTTTTACCAATGAACTCCTGTAAATGACAGAACAATGAAGAATTATGTACTCTCTCTCTTTCTTTCTCTCTGCGCATGCGCTGGATGTTATGTTAAACCAAGGAACCAAGGAACGTATATATATATATATATATATATATGTATGTATGTATGTATGTATATGTGCATACAATATAAATAAGTGAATGTGTATATATTTGTATATAAAATGTAAAATAGTCCCTTCATATTAAAGTGAGTTTAAAACCTCCAAACCTCTCTCTCTCTCACCTGTTCCTGTCTGCTGTTTATGATCACCAGGTCAGCTCCTTTGTTTCTGCAGTCCTGTCTGCTCTCAGTCCAGCTTTCCACCCTATTAGATAAAAAATACATACTGGAGCTGGAGCTGAAACATCGCCCTCTATCTATAGAGATAAATGGTGAGAATTTAGAAAATTAAAACTCACAGCTTTTGAACTTTTGCTTGTGTACTGTATAGACATGATATCTAGTTCACCACATAGGCTACAGGCCTATATAATAAATACTTTTCATTGAATAATCTTTCAAATATTGCACCAAAAAAGGGTGCTTTCACCTCAAGCATTATGTTTCTGTGTTTGACCTTTACATACTGTTGACAACAAATTTGAACCATTTTGACATTTGATAGCAACAATTTTTTTTTGGTCTGAAATTTTATGCCTTTTTCTAAAGCGACCTAAAATACACAGAAATTTAACTATTTTAAAATATTATACTTAAATTTTACATTGAGGCTGATCCAGGTCAGAATAATTTAATAGAATAATTAAAATAGATTTTAGATTTCTCAGTGCTGTCACGCACGCAGCAGAACGGGGTGAATCCAGCCACGGATAATGACTGTAACATGATCCGGGGGGCATGGTCGGGAAGCGTAAGCAAGTGTCGAACACTATGTAATCAGTCCGTGAAACGTCAACACCAAAATGTGAAATGAGAGCCGTAGTCAAAAGGAAGGTGCGAGATCAAAAACTGGGAAGTCACTGGAGCGAGGAAAACGGAACCAAAACGCGAGACAAAAGCCGTAAATTAAAGGGAGAAGTGTGGGTCGAAACCGCAAGATCAGATAGCCGAGCGAACAGACCAAATTGAGAGGCGAAGATCAGAAACAAGAAAAAAACAAATGGGTTTAATGGGCTTGAAGAGAGACGGCGTAGTTGGGACACGTGGAAGGTCAGTTTGATTTGCCGCATGGTTGAGGGGAGCAAGAGCTTGACAGCGCAGAGGTTCATAACCTTGGTGGGCGTCAAAGGGCCTACATAGCGTGGGGAAAGCTTACGGGAGATGGTTTTGAGAGGAAGGTCCCTGGTGGAGAGCATAACCCTTTGTCCTATTTTATATTTAGGGGCCTGGGAGCATTTGCGGTCTGCCTGTTCTCTGTAGGACTTGCTGAGTCGTAACAGGGTCTTCCTGGCTTGGGCCCAGGTTCTCTTACACCGGCGGACAAAAGCTTGGGCGGATAGCACACTGACCTCCTGCTCCTGAGATGGGAACAAGGGTGATTGGTATCCCATGCAGCACTGAAAAGGTGAAAGACCAGTAGGGGATGAGGTCTGGGAGTTGTGGGCATACTCAACCCAAGGTTGAGGTACTCCAGGAGGTAACATCTTTAGCGGCCATACACCTCAGGGCAATCTCGAGGGACTGATTCTTCCTCTCAGTCTGGCCATTAGATTGAGGGTGGAAACCAGAGGCCTTCCAAAACTGAGAGGTGAACTGTGGGCTCCGGTCTGAGACAATGTCCATAGGCAGACCATGGAGTTTGAACACGTGATTAATCATGAGCCCGGAAGTTTCTTTGGCAGATGGGTGTCTTGGTAGGGGAATGAAATGGGCAGCTTTCAATAACCAGTCCACCATGGTCTTGATGCAGGTGTGGCCGGCGGGGGATGGTAGCCCAGTGACGAAATCCAGGACAATGTTGGACCAGGTGATGAAGTCCAGGGCAATGTTGGACCAGGGGCGGTGAGGGATGGGCAGAGGTCTAAGGAGGCCGGCAGGTGCTGAGTTGACATGTTTGGACCTCATGCAAACATCACATGCTTAAACAAAGCTAGAGATGTCTTCCTTGTGGGTGGACCACCAAAACCGCTGCTGGGCTAGCGCCAGGGTTCTGGCAGAGCCAGGGTGGCAGGAGAGGGGATACCCAGAGCCTTGGCTGCGGCTGCATTCAGCAGATTGCAATCTGAGCCAGAGTCAACCAGTGCATGCACTAGGTGGGTCTGCTGCTCATGGATGAGGAAGATAGGAAGCAGGTGGCATTGGTCTGGGAGCCTTCTTAGAGTCTCGCCCTCTAGTGCTCCCAGCTGAACTAGAGGGCGCCTCCTTTTGCTGGACAGTTCTTAAGCAGGTGTCCTGGTTTCCCGGCAGTGGCGCTCTTCTGGGGTGATGCGAGTTCTGCCCAGTAGCATGGGTTCCTCCTGGGGATCAACTCACAGAGGAGAGGGTCGAGGCAGAGCCCTGCGTGGAGAAGGCCGGGCTGACCTACAAAGACGGAGGCGTGCGTCTATTCGACCGGCCAGATCCATAAGCTCCTGGAGGGACGAGGGGAGCTCTCGGGAGACTAGCTCATCTTTGAGTATCTCAGTCAGACCTTCAAAAAAGATGTCGCACAGGGCTCATCAAAGGGAGAAGCGTGGGTCGAAACCGAAAGATCAGATAGCCGAGCGAACAATCCAAATCAAGGGGTGAAGATCAGAAATGAGAAAAAAACAAAGCGAGGTTGTAAACATGAAGACAATGAAAGTAAACGCGAGAGAATCAAGGTATACCCACAGGATAATGTAGCTATTTAAGCAGCGTGCAGCGCATGCTTAAATCACTGGAGTAATCAGAGGAGGAGATGAGAAACAGGTGCGTCGGCGAGGCGGAAATGGAGGTGTGGGAAAGAATGCATAACAGGCTTGGAAAAACACATGAGCATGTGAGGAAAGTGACAGTGTGGGAAGAAAGTTAAATAAATAAATAAATAAACAAACAGGTCGTGGGAAAGACGTGACACATGACAAGTGCCCAGTGAATGTTAACCAAAGAACATGGTGGGCATGGTGGGAATTGTGAAAGTAGGAAACTGTACATAAATTAAAATGGGGAAAAACATTCTACAACTATTGCAATTTATTGTATAACCATTAAAACATAAAACACTGTCTTCACTGCCATAACATGAAAAAATCTGCATACCTACAATTTATATTTATCAATATTAATTTAACATTAATACTCTCACTCACTCAGCATCGATACCGCTTAATCCTGTATTCAGGGTCACAGGGGGGAGGGGGTGGGTGGGGGGCAGGAAGGCTGGAGCCTATCCCAGGAGACTTAGGGCACAAGGCGGGGTACAACCTGGACAGGGTGCCAATCCATTGCAGGGCACACACACACACACACTCATTCACACACTACGGGCAATTTGGGAATGCCAATTAACCTAACTTACATGTCTTTGGACTGTGGGAGGAAACCGGAGTACCCGGACGAAACCCACCAAGCACAGGGAGAACATGCAAACTCCATGCACACAGAGATGGGAATCGAACATGGCCAGGAATCGAACTCTGCCCCTGGAGGTGCAAGGTGATAGTGCTAACCACTACACCACTGTGCTGCCCATTTGAGTTTTTTGATGAATCTAATTATGGGTTAAGACAGATAAGACAGATGTTCCAGTCTCCACCACTTAAGACAATTCCTTTGGCTCATATCATCAAATCAAATATATTCCTCTAAAAAATAAAAATCACTTCCGGGGGGTGGGGGGGAGGGGGGGAATTTGGTTTCAGCCATTTTGCTAGGGTCTTCACCCCTCGGCATGTGCTTATTTAAATTTTTCTCCTATTAGCAAATGCACATCATCAAACGGAAATGAAAAATTAGATGGATTGCTATAACAGAATGTTCAACAATGACGAGTCATTCTACAGCGTGACATTTCAGCACTTGACCAGTATGGTGTTATATTCCTGCCACAACTCTGATCGCGGTTTGACATTTTGAGAGCAGACAAAACACTCTATGCGTGTGCAGTGTCTCCACTGCTCGCTCAACATGTTCTCTGCGCACACGCGACTTCTCGATTCTGTGCGCGCTCGACCTAGTAGTTCGAAGTAGTACTTAAAGCAGTGCTACGTGCAAATGTGTTAAGTGCCTTTTTGGGAAACGCACGTGAAACAGTAGCGAATGTTCGCAAAATGACTCATAGAAAACGTTCTTAAGTGCTAAGATCAATCGTTATCGGGAAAGCCAGCCCTGCTCTCTGATCTGAGCTGCTGTTAACCTGTGATTTCTGAGGCTGGTAAATGGCAAATAAAATTAAACTTTTAATAGTCGTCTGTAAATAGCCATTTATCAGGTGATTAAGCATCATTTACTACACTGTAAACCTGAATAAGTTAGCAAAACTCAAAATATTTGAGGTAATGAATAAATTTTTTTTTAAGTAATGATGTTTCCAATTTTAAGTAAACAGAACTATAAATTTTTGAATTTGCTGAACTTGTTGCAAATCAAATAAATTATTGCTGCAGTCACCACAGCAGACCACCGGGCCAGGGAATCGAACCCGGGCCTTTCGCATGGCGGGCAAAAGACCTACCACTGAGCTCTATACAGTTTTAGTTGGTGGAACTTTAAGGTGACAGGTACTGTTATTTAAGTACTTATGATTATTTAAAATAACAAATTTGAACTTGAAAAGTGTTATTTCTACAAACTCATAAATACCAAAAAGTTCTGAATACTCATCAAGGTCTATTAATTTGACCTAACTGCAATTATTTAAGTTAACAATACTCAATGTGTTTAATTACTTTGAGCGTTAGGGTTTACATTGTAGTATAAAATAAAGTCCTGACTCACATCACATCCAGTCAGCAGCTCTGCTTGCCATAAGAAGTGCTGGAAAAGACTCGTTGAGAATGGTCCAATCACATGAGCCCAAATATTTAAATTAAAAACAATATTGATTAGCTAAGAACAAAAGTGGGAGGGTTCGAGGCACACTTTGGGTTGCTGCGCCCCAAGGATGATTTGCAAAGATACAATCAGAGCCAGGCCTCAAGTCACATGCTTTTCAAAAATGTACGTGCCTACATAGACACTCGTTTGTCCGCCACCCCGCGTACACGAACACAAATGAACGTAATACAGTTTAGATTTTTTTTTTATTGTAAATAAATTATATTAACAAAATCAGCGGAATATTGTCACTAAATGACTTTCTCATTATTAAAATAAATAATTATTATGTGAAATAATTACATGATAAAGAAGCATTTTTCTCTGCCTAACTTTAAGGGGGGTGCCACTGGATGCCAGATAAGATATTTATAATTTTTAAAAGATTTGGAGTTTGTCCCACACTGTGCATAATTAAAGAAACTAAACCTTGAAAGAAGTACTTGTAAATATACAGTAGTTGACAACAAACAATAAAGGTGATTGACACTAAGACAAGCATTAGATACTATACCATTTTTATGTTTTAGTTTCTCAGTCCAAATAAGAAGAGCACATGACATTTTTGCAGCATTACAGCTTGTACTTTTGTACAGCTTCATAATAGGTTATCGGTGTTTTCACAGGCAAGAATGAGCGGGTTGAAAAAGGGCAGACTGACTGCACCACCTTTGGACATGGAAACCTCTGTTTTGCTGCTTGCCGAAAGTCAAACTAAACTAAAAACGCTCTCGAAAAGAACTGTTTGTCTGCTATTGGGTTCACTCCTGTTCAGCGGTACCCATGACAATGTGCAGAAACTTTAACACTAAATTCATACTTACAAGACTCACAAAGTGTCTTCCATCCATCTCTCTCTCTCTCTCTCTCCATCTGTAAGTGGCCTCTCTCTGTAGTCAGTGTGTAACTGGTCTGTAACTGGTCTCTCTCTGTAGTCAATGTGGTGGTACTGGCCTTTATCTGGTTTCTCTCTGTAGTAAGATTGTTGTAACTGGTCTGTAGCTGGTTGTTGTTTGTATTCAGGGTGATGTATTTGATCAACAGCAGTGTGACAGCAGTGGTCAGGAGAACACACAGCAGTATCACACACACTGCAGTCACCCTGTAACACCCGTCCCTCCCTAGAGGTAAATGGACAAAAAGATGCATTTCTTTCTGTCTACATAAAAACATAGCATATACCATTTAGTCTCAACCACTTCATTAATATCAAAGCCATTCAGCAGTGAGCTGGAAAACATTTAAGTAACTCTATCCAGCCATTGCTGTGAAACTCAACTCTTTGCAATAAAGCCATGCAGTCATGGGTGGGTCTTCGTGTTGGCTGTAAAACTGATTTATGTTCTCATGTAATTGATCTCCTCAATTCCCTTGTTTAAATGGAAAAAATACCCTGTCATTTTTATTTGATGTTATTTTCAATGAAAAGCATGAATATTGTTTAACTAGCTGGTATTCGATAAAAAAAAAAGGAGCACTTTCTGAGGGAGTGTTAACCAACCACATGGGGCTTTTGGTAGAAAATAAGCTTTTGTGTGTACGCCAGCACAACAACTATTATTATTACACTTTAATTGCCTCATCAAAAATGAAACCCACATACATTATGTTGTGAGGGTTCTCCACTAGATGGCACTGTTTGCCCGTTAGTTGTGTTGTAGTTTTTGGTTGAAGACTCAGTTTCCCAGAATGTACCTCGGTCAGGTAACGAGAGTGCTCACCTGAACCGAGGTGGGTCATTAGAACATCCTAGAAATAGCTGTTTGTTCTGGGAAACTGGGTCGAGCATTAAATAAGTAAATAACTATTATTTGTCAGGTGGACATTCCTTTAGTTTGGTTTTAAGTTGGTATTTGTTTAAAAAAGGCTCTAGTTTTGTGATGTTGATGTTCACCATGTCTGGATTCATGGAGCTGTTTGTGTTAGTTTGTTTCCTTGTCTGTGTAAGTACTGTGCTGTGTGTCCCCAGTGTTTGTGTACCTCCTGTGTAGATTCTCTGTATGTATAGCCCCTTGTATGTTTGGGTACTAGTATGTGTAGTCTCTTGTAGGTTTAGTTATATGTGTAGCCACATGAGTGCTTAGACCAGGGGTGGGCAAACTTTTTGATTCGTCGGCCACATTGATTTCTAACATTTGACAAAGGGGCCGGAACAGGAGCAGATAGAAATGAGTCTTTAAACACTGAAAATCAAATAAATGACCATTTTATTTTAAAGCATCTAGTGAGGAAACGTCCGAATTACAGGGGAAATAAAATATTAACAAGGTTAATTTATTAATTTTTTTCAAGTTTGGCGGGCCGAAACAAAACGTTTAACCATGTGGCCCCCGGGCCGTAGTTTGCCCATGCCTGGCTTAGACCATAGTAGGTTTAGCTGCTAGTAGGCTTAGCCTCCAGTAAGTTAGCCCCTAGTGGGATTGACTGCTAGTGGTTATGGTCTTTAGTAGGTTTAGCCACTAGTGTTGATTGACCTCATGTGTGCCTAGTTTTTTGTGTCTTTATTCCCATGGAAGGTCAGTTACTAACCCGGTTAGCCACTAACCCCTTTATGTACTAATCCGGTTAGGTCATGTCCTGGTCAGGTCAGGTCCTGACAGGCCCCTGGTCCTGTCGCTTGCCCCTGGTCCTGTCACTTACCCCTGTCTCTTGACCCTCCATGTATTTGGTTAGATCCGGCTCTGAAACTGTGTAAGCTAATAGCCTGTGTTTGCTTAAAGAGCCCTGTGTTTGCTTGTTTTGTGGAAATAAAGACTCTTTATGTTTAAGAACAAACCCCTCTGCATCTATGCCTGTCCTTCTTATGCACACGGCAATACCATCTGCCTGATCTACCGGTTTGTACCCCTAGATCATGACCTATGTTCACAGAAAGGAACTCAGTGACCCAAATATATTATGTATTACTTTTATTCAAGAAAGTTCACATATTTCAACTTCAGGTTTAAAATGTTAACTAATTAAACTTGGCCAAGAGATGTTTAACATACGACACATTGCTTATATTATACTGATAAACAATAATACCTTGTTGAAATTTGATTACATTGGTAAATGGTATTGGCAGTGACTAACATGGGGCTCAAGGCATTAGGCAGACACACTGAATTGGCCAACACATCACATAGCAACATATGGCATACTGTAGGAGAATGCAAAGACTTTAAACGACCAATTTTATCTATTGGGAATTGTGTTCATTTTGTTACCTTTTTTATTTAAGATTATCTATTATTTAAGAAAGTTTGGGTTTTTTTCTTCTGTTTATGCTAAATGTGTAGAAGCTTTACCCCTAAAAGCCCTGTGTGGCTGATAAACCCTGCTTTAAGACTGCTTCAACTCTTACCTAGCACTAACAATACTGAGAGTGATAAAGTAATATTATGAAGATTAAAGAAGAATATTCTAGAGGATATGATTAAATAAGTAAGAAAATAGAAAACACTATTAGACATAATGTAATTACAGCAGTAACTATATTTAGAATAGATACGACCAGAAAACAAGTCTGTAAGTCTAATGGAAAATAACAAGACTAACTTCCCCTTAAGCAGCAGTAGTTTCAAGCACAGACGGTTAAACTAACTTCCTCTTTGTTTAGAGATTATGTGTACACATTTTAGAACAAAAGTTAGGAAAAGGAAATATTTATTTATCAAAATGATCTGTTGTCATAATCACAGGCAAGGAGGGATAAAGGCTGATAGGGCTATCAGAATCTGAATAAATAAGTAGGACCATCTGCCAGAGCTCTGGAAGTTGAAGAGTCCTTATCAAAAGTAATCAGTCTGAATACCGTAAAGAAGAAAGTAAGCAGAGTAAATAGATTAAGCTGTCCTCTATATAGTGTTTATATAAGTCACATGATATGAAAATAGGTATAATAGAATAAGCATATGATAAGGGAAATAATAGAATATAATGATGTCTAATCTATTCAGATTTTAACTGGGACAGTTAAACATGCAATATTCTATATAATAATAATAATAATAATAATAATAATAATAATCAAATTAGAACAAGTGACTGGTTCAGATCTGTCTTTGAGGAGCAGATCTTGTGCAGAACAGGTGATCACGTAATCACATAAAATGTCATAGCTCGAAAAGACAACCCACATGTGAATGTTTATGAGATTCACAGAAAACAGGTGGGAAATAAAGTTGGTTTGTAAATAACATAAAAATTAGGGAGCTGAATAAATTATAATATAAGTAATGGATAATTAATAAAAAGTACATCAAACAAATAAACGAGAAGTCGCAACACTTTTTTTTCAGAAATAAAAGCTCTTTCACTTTTGCTCTTTCGGATTTGGAATTTCTTTGGGACTGCTTTCTGACTGGTTCAGATTTGTCTATCTTTGTAACATCTGTACCTCCACAGCTCAGGGGAATAAGATCAAGTTCCCCGGGTTACTGAGTTGATGCTTTGTCCCCACCTAGTGTGTCTATGTATGTACTACCAGCACTTAAGCACTAAACACGAGCACCTGTGATTCCCTTGTTTGTCTGACTATTTATTCCAGTCGAACCCGTAGGGCTTCGCCTGTTCACTGTTATGCACGTCTCACGTCTTCACCCGGTTGTCTAACTGTTTGTAATGTTTGTATCTACTTTTCCCTTCTCGCTCCCAGGACTGAACGGTGTCTGCAGGTGTGGGACACTTTGAGGAAATCCTCAACCAGTCGCATGAACGTTGCAAGTGTTTTGTTTCATTGTTTTTTCCTCCTCACGTAGGAGAGTGTTTTTTGTTTACCCACCTGCAGACCCAGTCTGGGAAATTTGTTGAGGACCGCAGAGTGAGTCCAGAGACTTTCTGTTATAAAATAAGAAATAAAATAAACACTTGTGAATATGGAATCTGCATCTGCGTCTGAATCATCTCGGGGAGACATGACAATCTTGTGCAGAACAAGTGATGACATAATTTGTTTAAGAGCCTAAAATGTCATATTCATGTTGATTAGTAACCTTACTTATATTCCAGTAATTCATAAAGCATAAAAGGCACACTGTAGGCCAATAAGAGGGAAATAAGATGCCAGAAGTACTCATACATTTTGTTAGAAGGTTGAAAGAAAGATTGTAGCGACATGAAGTAATCTAATGAAATGTTATAGACAATTAATGTTACATTTTCTATATACTTTCACAATACATTAATGTTGCTTTTTTCTCTACTCAAAGTGTACCTAGTGTTTGTTTATTTGTTTGTTTGTTTGTTTGTTTGTTTGTTTGTTTTTTTCAAAATTTGTCAGGGCACCATGTAAAAAGAAAGTGGGTGCTTGTTATCCATTTTTTCCTTTTTGATTCAAACACAAAATCTGAAAACAACCCATGGTCATTTCTTTTTTCATTTGTTTTGGATTTGGAAATATATTTTTTATATTTATTTTTTTCTTGGTAATAGTAAAAATTACCAAGAAAAAATAGTAAAAATAGTCTTCACATTTTTGTTTATGGTATTCACATGGAGACCTGATAATGCACATGAAGACTTTATTAAATATCAATTAAATCAATGAAAACAGCAGCTAACAACAACAGAAGACATTTCAGAAAGCCTAACTGTACACTGTACTGTACACTTTGAGCTTAAATTAGGAAACTAATCAAATGTTGTGAACAAAAAACAGTCAAATAAATATTTATCAGAAATCAATAGAAATCCACTGAAAGAAATGTTGTCAGCATACGAGTGTTATAACCAGAAACAACGTTCAAAGCATCTGAAGTTACACTAGGGGGCGACATTGACATAGTACTTTTAGTCTCTGATTTAAGGAACTAGCATTAGATGTGTTTTTGCCAGAGATTGCGTAGCGCGGTAATTCCTTCTGAATACGAGCATCTGCTAAAATCTGAAGTGGAATGTCCATGGCTGGATTCCAAAAACAGTCATGTTACACAAAAATTATTAATTCTCTTTGTTCCCTCTAACAGTGTATACATTCTCACAGATATCCACCACCATCTCCACTTACTAATGGTGGTAATAAAACACTGAATTACTGCAGGTCTACATTTTTCAATAGTTTTAGCCAAGCAAAATTAAACATTCTGTACCTGTGTGTTGTGCTTCGAGGAATGTCTTAGTATCAGCCTCTTTGTCCTTTGTGCCAGTGTCGTGACCTTCAAAATTGTATGCAATCTTGTAGATAACTTCCACCATCTCATCCTGCTCAGAAGAACACCAAAACATTTTTAATCTATAAAAAACTCACTAAAACATGAAATAACTGCGTCTCTGTGTAGACATGACTAACAAGTATGAGCCTTTATATTCTGTATATACAGTATGTACTCTGAATTAAACGTGCTGCTGCCAGTAAAGGCTCCCATGACAATTAGCCAATAGGAAGAGAAAATAAGATAATTTGAAATTTAAATAGAAACCGCCTTGTTTAAAAAAATAGTGTACTTTCATTACCACAGATGGCACTAGACACATTTTAAACTTTGTAATAACTGATACAGAATAAAAAAAAAACATTAGTGCAACACAAAATGTAACAGATGGCAACGTACATTTTTTTAGAATGCGATTATGAGTGTGCGATTGAAATCTACTTAATAAACATGACATTGCGCCTTTACTCCATGTTTTCTATAGGAAGGAATAAATACAATGTTCAGACAAACACTTTAGTTAATTGACTTGGCTTGCAAAAATCAGATCTATAGTATTTGTTTTTGTGATTTTGATAATATTGCTGTTTGAAAAGTTTTGGTGCTCTCATTTGACTCGGAAATCTCATTTGAAATGGAGATTTGCAGGGAATTTGCTTCATGACTTGGATTTTTGTTGAACTATACCTAATTATTATTTGACTTGGCATGCAAATGCATATTTTAAGGGTCTATTTCGGTTTGTGATTCGGCTTTCTTTGAGGTATTCCACACAAACAAAGTCGCAGGCACCACTAGTATTTAATATGAACTTTGTAACAGTATAGTTTGTCTTTTTTTTGCTCTTCCTGGAGTACACTGAATTCAATGAGCTGTTGTCAGTAAAGGAACTTGCAAATTAGAGGAGGAGCATCAAGGGCTTCTTGTGGTCAAAGTGTGAAGACATTTGAGCTGCAGTTTTCACTCATACATACATGGATTTTAGGATGCATCTCTATTTAAAAACTATATAAATCTATTTAAAACAGTTTTTTTTTTTTTTTCCATATGAATTAGTCGACATGTTCCTGCAATAGGTTGGGAATTATTTGCATTGACTTTTACAGAACCCCTTATGCAGCTTTACTGTGAGGCTGTATGATAGAAGTGACACTGGTCTAAGATCAGTGTTAACCACCGCTCTCTTTCACACATCATGTGAAAAAATAGCTTGCCAAGGCAACATAGAACACACAGGATGTACATCACACATGGGTATGCAAAATGCTGCAGGACATTTATTTAATATTTACTTTTGAACTGAAATTTCTTAATTGTTGTGTTGTTTCTTTCCTATTGACTTTGAACGAAGGAGAAAAAAACAAGCTAATGACATTACAAGCTAATGACAGAGCAACAGTTTAAACTGTTTAAACCTAACAATAACGTTTTTTTTTTTTTAATTGTGAAAATCACACTTATAGTACAGTATGTGCTGAACATCCCACTGCAGAAGTAGTTCCTCTGTGCTTTTATAAGCTACCTTCTTCAGCAGGGCTTTACACTAGATTTTAGAGTGAGATTTTTGCACAAGAGCATTAGGCAAGGTCAGGTGTGTAGTTTTGGACATATACTGTAGTAATATCTGTAATATCAATTTAAAGACATACACGTTGTTTTGCATTCATATTTGATTACAGAACTGATATATTATGATTTTTTTTTTTTATTATGACAAATTACATGTAGTGGCCAAATAGTAAACTGCATTTCTTCATATAGCCTATGAAGAGAGAAGCGTTAGTGTGGGTAAGTTCCCACCCATGATTTAGAATGTCAGTCTATCAGAGCAGAGTATCTGTTTATATAAAGACTGCGATTAGGCTGCCTGGGGTATGTCATTGCTAGCTCTGCCTCCTTGGTGTGTGGGTCTCTGTTTAGCAGGCATGTTTAGCTGTTTGGCTAATGTTGCAGCGAGCTCGTGCATCTCAGCTAACCATGTTTGTTTATTGTAGCTGCAATAGCATCTTATTCGCAGCTTCACGTTGGTGTGCAGGCATCTGGTCTGTGCATACAAGCACAGGTTTTACACCGAATGATCTTCCTGACGCCACCCTCTCATTTTATCCAGGCTTGGGACTGGCACTGCATCCAGTGGCTTGAGCACTGGCTGGGAATCAAACCCGGGCCTTCCGCATGGCAGGTGAGCAGGTGAGCCACCAGTGCCATTTGGCTAATTTTACAGTGAGCTGCATTTTGACTAATCTGGTTTATTAATTGTGGCTGGCATAGCATCTTGTTTTGGGCTTCGTGGTGATGTGCAGGTTTTCATTATCTCCTGGTAGGTTACATTTTATTAACCGGGTGGTGAAATTTATGTTTACTGTAACTGGCATTTTCTTTCCAGCTCATTTTGAGTCCATTTTTTCGAGTAAATTGCAGAGATTTGGGCTGTGAGCGACTGTATGACTTGGGTGACCAATATCTGCAGGATGAATCCTTTCTTTGGGAGCGCATTTTTTCACAGAATGAGATTAAGATGGCATTGCCATCATGCTGCTTTGTTGTTTGTGTATTTAGGTTTTGTTTGCTTGTGTTATTGTATGGTTTCTTTGATCATTGCTTTTGTTGTTTGTCTAGCCTGATTGAGTTTTGTTTATAACTTTTTTGCTTTATATTTTTTTTTCCTGTGTATTGGTCTTTTTTTATTATTATTATTTTATTTTCTCCCTGTTTTCCGCTCTTTGTGTTGCGTGGTGCGGTATGGAGAGCCGCACCTCGCAATGTTTTTAATGATAAGAGCCCGTATGCTGGGCGTTATTGCAGCTGCAATAACGAAATAAGAGTTAGTGAGAGTGCTTGTGATACACATGGGAAGACCTTCCCGTTTGGAGATAGCGTGGGATTATTAATTAAGGAACTTAAAAGGAAAATAAATGAAAAGTGAAAACACAAAATAAACAGAGCTCCGCCGTCTACGTGAGAACGGACGGGGCTCTGGAAAATAAAACAAAACTTGTCCTCTCGGGACGTTCGCCCTTACCGAGGACCTATGGGAAAGAGAGAGAGAGAGAGAGTTTGTGCTTTGTGCACCAATAAACTGTACTGAGCGCACACGCTGAACTGTTGCGTGCCGCTCTCTCTATCTATCTATCTCTCTCTCACTCGCTCTTGCCGGCGTCTTAAACAGACAGAGGCTGGGGCTTTGCCTCTGTTTCTAAACAACTGTCTGTCTGTCTGTCTTTTATTTTATTTTCTTTCTTTCTTTCTTTTCTTTGTCTTTTTCTTTTCTTTGGCCCTGATACCTTCACCGGCGTTACCTAAATGATCGCACGAAGTGCGCCGGTATCAGGATACCGGTATAGCCTGTGTGTGTGTCCTTCGCCATGCCCCTGTTTCCGCCCCGTATGCACATCTGTCTCTATTCCCCAGTTGATTACTCCAGCATTTGAGCATGTGCGCTGCTTAAATCGCTGGATTATCGTGTGTTTTTTCCTCGATTCTCTCGTGGTTCATTTCTATGATTTTAAGTTGCCAAGTTCGTTTGTTTTTTTTTTGCCTTTTGATTCAGTTTGTTGTTTTGCTGCTTGATTTCCCAGTTACCGATTTAATGCTTCATCTTTTGACTATGGCTCTCGTTTTGCGATTTGGCTCAGACACTATACTAACTGATCCTCCGGCATTTGACCTTCGCTTTCACATTCCGACCCCATTTAACAATGATCTCCTTCATCTGCGCCTGGATTCACCTCGTTCTGCTCTGCTTCGTGACAGCACTGGATTTTATATGAACAAAAAAAGTATCACAGGGTGATTATTTGTCTCCCTGTCTTACCATCAGCCTCTGCCTCGCTCTGATTCATCTCTAATTTCTCTTCTTTCCTCTGGCTCATTTTTTTCTCTCTCTCTCTCCTGCCTGCTCACTTCCCCGTCTGCATTTCCCGTTATATCTTCCTCCTGCCCAGCCTGCAGCTTTTTCTGAACTTCAGGTTTGCATTTGCGAGAAAGCTTGAGTATATATCATGCTGAAAAGCAGAAAATAAATGCAGAAATCAGACTTAAACATTTTTTTTACCTGTGTGTTGTGCATCCTGGTGTTTCTCACTGTCAGCATCTTTCTGGAATGTTCCTCCTTTGTAATGTGGTCAGAACCTTTAATATTGTCTTCAATCCTGTAGCTAACCTCGACCATCTCACCCGGCTCAGAAGAACGCCAAATCATCTTTAATCTATAAAAGACTCGAACACATGAAATGTCTGTGTGTCTGAGTGGACATGAGTGACTGACTGAGGCTCTGTATAGGGGACTAAAAGTGCTGCTGCCAGCAAAGGAAGTTAGAGGAAGTTACACATCAGAGCAGTGGTTTAATCGGCTTCTTGTTTTCAGCATGTGTGACATTTAAGTTGCAAAACTCAAGCATACCCCAAATGTGTATGTTAAAGTGCAGCAGTTTTAAATACCAAAATAATTTACTGTAATAATTGTTAGAATAATGTACATGTAGCACTAACGCATTATATTTCATTCCATATAATGTCATTGCACAAAGCTGTTGAACTTTGTTTTTCACTGATGCTTTTAAGGCCTAAGTTCCACTTATCCAAGATCAACATTAAGCACTGCTCTTTCACAAGTCAGTATGTGGGGAATAAAAATAAAACACACAGGCATATAAAGGGAGCAGGACTTTTTATTTAATATGAACTAATATGAACTTGCCGTATGGGAGAGTCTTCAGGACACATCTTTGTTGTGGATTTGGTGTTGTGGAGTTTGTGCTTTGTGCTTTCTTATGATAATCGCAAGCTGTGTTGGCCTTTCATCATTAATTTGATGAGTGATATAAGATAAGCTGTGGAGGAAAGTACTATTTATAAAAATAGCTGCAAATGCAGTTAGAAGAGAATGACGTAACTGAAACACACTAGGCGATCAGATGAATTTCTGGTCAGCTGTCTTGCAGTGAGAGCAGGTTTACAGTCTGGCTTTCCACAGTTTCGTGTGAGCTCATCATAACACAAACCCACAATTCTCACATTAAAACTGCAAAACAAACATTTTAATTGCATGGTCACAGCTGCAGGTCATAAAGAAATGCTGATTAAAATGTATAGTGTAGTCAACGCATTACACAAAATCATTAAAACTTACACAGTGTCTCCCAGCTTTAACCATCATGTTGTGCTCATCACTTTTGACCGAGACTATTTTATTTCATTATAAATCCACAGTAATACACACTCACCTAAAGGATTATTAGGAACACCTGTTCAATTTCTCATTAATGCAATTATCTAATCAACCAATCACATGGCAGTTGCTTCAATGCATTTAGGGGTGTGGTCGTGGTCAAGACAATCTCCTGAACTCCAAACTGAATGTCAGAATGGGAAAGAAAGGTGATTTAAGCAATTTTGAGCATGGCATGGTTGTTGGTGCCAGACGGAACGATCTGAGTATTTCACAATCTGCTCAGTTATTGGGATTTTTACGCACAAACATTTCTAGGGTTTACAAAGAATGGTGTGAAAAAGGAAAAACATGCAGTATGCGGCAGTCCTGTGGGCGAAAATGCCTTGTTGATGCTAGAGGTCAGAGGAGAATGGGCCGACTGATTCAAGCTGATAGAAGAGCATCTTTGACTGAAATAACCATTCATTACAACCGAGGTCTGCAGCAAAGCATTTGTGAAAAGGAAAAAGAGGCTACAATTTGCACGAGCTCACCAAAATTGGACAGTTGAAGACTGGAAAAATGTTGCCTGGTCAGATGAGTCTCGATTTCTGCTGAGACACGATTTCTGCTCAAATGGTAGAGTCAGAATTTGGCGTAAACAGAATGAGAACATGGATCCATCATGCCTTGTTACCACTGTGCAGGCTGCTGGTGGTGGTGTAATGGTGTGGGGGATCTTTTCTTGGCACACTTTAGGCCCCTTAGTGCCAATTGGGCATCGTTTAAATGCCACGGCGTACCTGAGCATTGTTTCTGACCATGTCCATCCCTTTATGACCACCATGTACTCATCCTCTGATGGCTTCTTCCAGCAGGATAATGCAGCATATCACAAAGCGCGAATCATTTCAAATTGGTTTCTTGAACATGACAATGAGTTCACTGTACTAAAATGGCCTCCACAGTCACCAGATCTCAACCCAATAAAACATTTTTGGGATGTGGTGGAACGGGAGCTTCGTGCCCTGGATGTGCACCCACAAATCTCCATCAACTGCAAGATGCTATCCTATCAATATGGGCCAACGTTTCTAAAGAATGCTTTCAGCTCCTTGTTGAATCAATGCCATGTAGAATTAAGGCAGTTCTGAAAGTGAAAGGGGGTCAAATGCCGTGTTAGTATGGTGTTCCTAATAATTCTTTAGGTGAGTGTGTGTGTTTGTATATATAGGACCAATAAATTAAATTTGTTTTAAATTCATAATGAGAATTATGTATTATTGCATAATAAACCCAACTTACTTTAAATGCATTTAGATAATAATAAACCCAAATTATTAACCTTAACCATTGCAAGAAACCTTTTTTCAAAGTTAAACATCATATATTTTTGATCATTTGTTAAGTATATTTGTTTTTAATTTAACTCTTGAGTTTCAACTGTAAATTTGAATTGGATTTTGGCAATCTGAAAGATTTTCTGTGGAATTTTTGTTGCACTTTTTTTTACGATCATGTTTACTTTTGCAATTAACATTTTTACTATGTTAACATTTTTTTTGCTATTTTTAATTTGGTAGTTTTTTAAATATTGGATAGAGTTTAATTTTTCTATTTTATATCAAGTATTAAGTTGAAGTTACATTCTTTGTAATAAATATTTATATGTTCTGTATCAATCTGTGCTGTTTCCTTTTTTCAGCTGAGACTATAACTGAGCCTTTAAATCTCCTTTGTAAATGCTTTACAAAACATGAATAGTCCTCACTTTAGATTAGCTCACAACAATAGTTAACTAGGAAGCACTAAATGATTTTTAACTACCTGAATAAATCATGATTTATATCAGGGATATGTGTTTATAAAGCATTTGTTAACACAGTATCTGTATGTCTAAACAATTAGGTGTACATTTAAAGAGTTCATTAGTTATTTACTTACACTTTGTAAATGATCTTATAAGCCACTCACAACCTCTCAATAACTGGTTTATATGTAATTTAATACTTCTTTGAAAAATATGAATTGATCATTAATAAAGCATTGTAAATGCAATTATCAAAGACGTTATAGACATGCTTTTTGATCAGTATTAAAGCATTTATAAAATGGTTGCTAATGCCAATTAATGTGGAAGCGATGCTTTCTAAATTATGAACTAAGTATTAAGTCATGCTTAACTAATGCTTCATAGTGTGCAGTTATTATGAAGTGTTACCAAAATTTCAGTCAGTAGCGAGTCTTTCCAACATTTGCCACAATGACAGCTTGACAGCGACATCTCTTGCTCCTCACTAGCCTCATGATGTTGTTCTGAGGCAATGTGTTCCACTTGTCCACAAGTTCTATACGCAGTTCTGCCAGGTCATGCGGGGGTGGGGTAGGATCATCCAGTCTCTGCTTCAGCTGGTCCCAGACGTGTTCTGTGGGCTTCAGGTCAGGGGACATTGATGCCCTAAAGTCGAGTTGTGACAATTCTGCCGCGATGTGGTGGAGCATTATCATCCATGAAAGTTGACTGTGGTGTGCTGGAGGAATTGGGGAATGATGATGGGTTTTATGATGTCTCTGAGGTAAGAATGTGCAGTGACTGAGCCATCTACAATAACCAAATCTGTTTTGCGCTGACTGGTGATGCCTGCCCAGACTGTTGCACCTCCTCCACCAAAGCAAACCCTGGGGACCATGTTGACCTCAGTGTATCGCTCACCTCACCTTCTCCAGCAATGGTGACCCGACACTCATCAGTGAACAGGACGGTAGACCACTGCTGCATTGTCCAGGTCACATGGTCTTGTGCCCACTGCAAACGTTCACGCCAGTGTCTTGGTGTCAGTGGAGTCACCTGCAATGGTCGCGAATGATTTGTCTGGAAACCCTAGTACCTGTCACATCTTGTAAATAGGCCTGCAGCTTTGTGGCAGTTGCATAATGATGTCTGAGTCCATAGGTCCTTAGATACTGGTCATTGTTGCGGTCTGTCGCTCGTGAGGCTCCACTCCTGGGTCTGCCATGAACTCTGGCAGTAGTTCTGTGTCTTGATGCAAGTCTGCTGATGACACAACAAGTTCACGAGCAACATCTGATTGCCACGGACCTGAAGGCGCGCCATGGCTAGGTGGCTCTGCTCGTCCATTAAATGACGTCATGTGTTCATGGCTGTTTGAATGATGAACTTGGAATGACTTACTGACAATACCACTTTTTTATTACCACAGAATGTTGAAATTGATGCCACATTGAAAAGGGTTGTCTTTTGGTATTGGCCCCAATATAAGGCACACCTGTACACAATGTTACCATTACATGGAAAACACAAAATGAGGTATGTATCACTCCAATACAATTGCGTCCCTATCCCAAAAATGTCTGAAGTGAAACAAACACTGTATGTATGACATCCACCGAGTCTCTCACAATATCCCTAACTTATTGTGAGTAGTGCATTTATTTATTTATTAACTCCAGTATTTCACCACAGCTTGTACAGTACACACATCCAGTTTTTATTTTATATGATGAGCGAACTGTGTACATTGTGGCATATGTTCTGCTATTGATTTGCATTGTATGAGGTTATGCTGATAAACCAGTGATTACCCATGTGAGCTGAGGAAAGTTATGTCCATGCATCTTTTACAAAAATCCATCCCTTTTTAGAGCTTTTATAGCCACAGCAAGTTTAGGTGCTCCCAAGCAAATGGTGTGTTTCTACTGCTGATATTCTGATATTAATGCTGCGGATATAAAACAAAAATCTGATCAATCAAAAAATAAAAAGTCTGAGGAACTTACAACAGGAAACACTGAATCATTGCCAGAGGTTCAGCAGGAGACACTGAGCAGGGACTCAAAAACCGAGTGATAAGAGGGGAGAAAATGAACAGCTTAAATACACTGGGGGAAACAAGACAAAGGTGATCTGGATAACTAATAAGAAAACACAAGGAAGAACTAAGGCTAAGAGGAACAGAAATGACCTCTAGAGGCCAGGAGACAAACTAAGGGGGGAGCAAAAAGGCTGACAACTCTATGTAACTTTAAAAACTATATATTTTTTCTCTCCTTCTACCTACAGTGTGATAGACAGCAGACATGTGGTCACTGTATCACAAAAGCAATAAGTCCTGTTACAGAGCAAAAATAAGAACCAATCACATTTCATGTTTCATGTGTTGTGAAGTGTGTAGACACTGGCTACGTTAACATTCAAACATTTTAAATAATTTGTTATATGTTATATTATGCCTGTGCAGGGATCGAGCTTTAATGGCAACCTTAGTAGCACATGATGCAGATCAGCAAATTTAACCTCTTAACACTACAAACACTCAACTACACTTAAAAATAATTTAAATAAGTGTTGGCCTTAACCTTTTCTTGTCAGTTTAACACTATATAAACATTGTAAAAAATTAAGATTTTATGGCATATGGCACTAAAGTGCTATATAATATAAACTGATGACACCATGATGGTTAGAGAGTTATTACCACTAATGAGGATTTTGACACACTGACCTACACAGATAACATGTACATTTAATTTATTGCTTTTCATTGGCATACAGCAGTGCAGTTAAAGTTTGTCTTCTTACAAATCAACATAAAATCTCGATCATAGGGATAATCAGCCCAGTTCTTACCACAATCAGACATACAGTATAACATGTTATAACACAATCCTCATCGCTTTTACCATTCGGTTGTCCACTTTCCCAAAACCTGAAGGAGAGAATCAGAGGATCTGTTGTGTTTCTCAGACTAATGAAGAGTCAGTAACTGTATCATGAACAAATTATTACTTCAGTGATTTCTTACCCAGTGCTCAGTGGAGAATCATCCACCCACTTCCACTCGCCCTCTGTGTATCTGTCACTCAGACGAATCCAAGCTTCACTGCTTTTACTCAGTTTATTGATGAACTCCTGTTCAGGGTTGTAGTTAAATACAATACAATACAATGTGTTAGACACACACACACAAAGATATGTAAACAATTATATCATTTTTTGTAAAGTCTGGGCCACTTTTAGGAAAGGTGATCATTTTTTTTTTTTTTTTTGCTAAAATATATAGATATTTTAGTATTTGTTTGTTTTTTGTTTTGTTTAACTGCTTTCAAACATCAACATGGGTTAAAATTAGAGGGTTTATTAAATACCATGAATTCTCTCAAGCATAGTGGACAAATATCCAGACAGAATTCTGTCAGAAGCTCACGGATGTCTAACAAAAGCATCTGCTAAAGGTGAAACATTCTATGGGACAATTAGCCAAATATTAGGTGTGCTAGAGTTTAAAATTTTGTGAAAACTTGTTAATTAATGATGGTGAGCTGCAAATTGTATAAATGTATTGCTTATAATGGAAAAAAAAGTACAATTTAAGGTGTACTTAAGTCAAACATACTGAAATACAAATTATTTTAGGTCAATAAAGTTTAAACTGGAACATTTATCCTAATATCGTGAGAAGATCACATAACCACATAAGGCTTTAATTTCTTTCAAATAAAAGAAACATATGAATGAAATATTATTAAGAACGCAGTACTAATGTATAGACTGTGAATGAGGTTCACTTAATATTTCAGGCACACTTCTCTTTTCACCCTGGCTCTTCGGCATGCTTGAATTCACCACTGCCTAGACACACACACACACACACACACACACACACACACACACACACACACACACACTAGCTTTTGGCTAACTTGAAAGGGTGGAGTCAGCCCAGTGCAAAAGAAGGACGAGTGTATACCTCTTATTGTCATTTTCAAACAAGTAATTTCCCAGGACTCTGAAACTAAAACTGGGCACATGGGACATTCATATCGAGACTTTAGAGGTCAGTAAAAATATTTAAAATCCTCTATCATTAACTTCATAATATAAATAATGATTAGTAATCTTCTCAGGGACTGTTAAAATAAAAACAGATGTATGTCAGATTCTTGTCTCCACGCGTGTTAGAGCCCCGACTCCATTCACATGTAAGATTTATGTAAACGACTCTATTCAGATGTAAGTAAATGCTAATTGCTGTGTTGTTTGGGGGAGTGATGTGCTGATATCTGTGTCCAACAGAACAGGAACGGCTTGAATGAAGAAAGAAAAAAAAAATTTCCAATATTTTAGGCGTTCTTTCACTTTGCGGAGTTCCGATCAAAAAGCAGATGAACGTGCGCGCCGATATACAGATTTATAAGATTTATTAAAAAACAATGAAGTTTCTTTTCACATAACCCCCCAGAACAACAAACACAGATTTATACTCTCTAAATAAGTGCTGCCTCTGTGGCGCTGCGCGAAACGCACATGCTGTGAGCCGTAGAACAGAGGGCTCACACTCAGGACTATGTGTCTATGTGCTACTTTGTCGGTAAAAGTATTTTTAGCATTAGGGCTAAAAGAAACGCACATAAACACACACACACACAAACACACACTTGCATGTTGGATTTCCTGAGCTGGTGATTTTTTTTTTTCCAGGAAACCAACCAAGCTGACCTCTGTCCTTTTTAATTTTATAACTGTGTGTGTGTGTGTGTGTGTGTGTGTGTGCGTGTGTGTGTGTGTGTGGTACCTCATATGTCGCCTCTAACAATTAATGATATGCAACCAAATGGAATTCTAGAGTGCTTCATATGATTTAACATGTAACTGTATTATGTTGTCAGTTATTAATCTTGCTGATACACATCTGCACATGCGGTACACATTCCACCTGATGTTTGTGTTTGCCAAAATACACACACACACTCTCTCACACAGTTCTCAACATGTAATTAATGCAACTCCAAATCCAAATGCAAAACCTAATGTGCAGCAAAGATTTACCATTAAATTAGCATTAATAACTCGTCAGGAAACATTTAATTTACATTTGTATCGAAATAGATCAGTAGACTACATGTATTATACACATTATTATGAATCCTGAAACATGACTAAACAAATATTTCCCATGAGTTTAAACAGTCATAATGAAATAACCACTGCAGTAAATTAACATATCCAGGTTTGGCAAGGTTTTGATTATTACTATTATTAGTAGTAGTAGTAGTAGTAGTCGCTTACAAAATCACATTGGTATTCAGGGACAGGCGTTAAAATGGTTTAGATCCTACCTGTCTGATCGATTGCATTTTGTAGATCTGAATGGAGAACAGTCTGGTGTAATGCCAGTGAAATATGGGGTGCCACAAGGGTCAGTTTTAGGACCTCTGTTGTTCTCAATATACATGCTTCCCTTGGGTAACATCATCAGAAGACATGGGATTAGTTTCCATTGTTATGCTGATGATACTCAGTTATACATTTCCACAAAACCAGATGAAATACCCAAATTGTCTAGACTAACTGAGTGTATTCAAGATATAAAAGACTGGATGACCGATAATTTTCTTTTACTAAATTCAGATAAGACAGAGATATTACTTATTGGCCCAAAAACCAGTACACACCAGCTCTCACAATTCAGCCTGCGTTTAGAAGGATGTTCTGTTACCACCAGCTCGACAGTGAAAGACCTGGGTGTGATATTAGACAGTAACTTATCCTTTGAAAATCATATCTCCAACATCACAAAAACAGCCTTTTTCCACCTTAGAAATATTGCCAAGCTTAGGAACATTTTATCTGTATCTGATGCAGAAAAGCTGGTTCATGCATTCATGACCTCCAGACTGGACTACTGTAATGCATTACTGGGTGGCTGTCCTGCATCCTCAATTAACAAGCTACAGTTAGTCCAAAATGCAGCCGCCAGGGTTCTCACTAGATCCAGAAAATATGATCATATAACCCCAATATTATCATCCTTGCACTGGCTAACTGTTCAGTTTAGAATTAATTACAAAATAGCATTACTTGCGTACAAGGCTCTAAACGGTCTAGCTCCCACATACCTAACCAGTCTTCTGATATGTTACAATCCAGGACGCTCCTTAAGATCAGAAAACTCCGGACTACTGGTAGTTCCCAGAATATCAAAATCTACAAAAGGAGGTAGGGCCTTTTCATATTTAGCTCCAAAACTTTGGAATAGCCTTCCTGACCGTGTTCGGGGCTCAGACACAGTTTCCCAATTTCAAAGTAGACTCAAGACGCATCTCTTTAATCTGGCATACACATAATTAATTTCTTTACCTGATACTCCAGTACATCTATCCTGAATGGCAACCACGCTAATTCTTTTCACCTGCTCTTTATTTTTCCACCCATCCCGAGGCATCTGGAGATCGTGCCAGCTTCAGTAGACAGAGGCCGACCCTGCTTTGACCCAGAGGCATCCAGAGAAGGACCAACTCCAGCTGGATTCTTCTTCATTTTGGTTTGGATCTACACATGCTGCTCCTGAGCTCCCAGTGATCCAGACCCCCATCTGCCCTCTGCACCTGCTGACTCATCCGTGTGCTGAACTGGACTTTGTGTTAATTTAAATTAACTTCTGTTATATGGAACTTTCATCTGCATAACACACATGATGTTATACAATTTATGTTATCTGTTATCACCCAGATGAGGATGGGTTCCCTGTTGAGTCTGGTTCCTCTCAAGGTTTCTTCCTGTTGCCATCTCAGGGAGTTTTTCCTTGCCACTGTCGCCGTCACCCTTGGCTTGCTCATCAGGGACAATCTCATTATCTAGTCACATTTTTCTTACACATATATACATTTCCATAAGTCTTCTTTTCATTTCTGTGAAGCTGCTTTGAGACAATGACCATTGTTAAAAGCGCTATAGAAATAAAATTGAATTGAATTGAATTGAATAGTAGTAGTAGTAGTAGTAGTAGTATTACACTATTATTAAGCATTTATTTCCCATATTATTGTGTCCAAATAATTTCTACCTCTGATCATTTGTATCATGCTCCTTCCTATTTATGCACTTTTATGGAGTCTTATGGGCATCACATCTTACAAAATACAAAGGTGATTAAGAAGAAAGTGTCTTTATATCAATCCGGTTACTCACTGCATGCTTCTAGTGCAAAGGGAGGAGTTTCACAGTGATGGCTGGATAGAGTTACTGTGATGTTCTCCAGCTCACTGCTGAAGGGCTTTTATATTAATGAGGCTGATGAGACTAAACTGTCTATGCTATGTTTATTAGTGAAAAGACAAAAATGCATATTTGTGTCCATTTCCCTCTAGGAGGACTCAATAGATGGAGCAGGTGTCTCAGCCCGACGGCAGTGTGTGTGGTGGTGCTTTGCATTTTCATGCTGACTGCCATCACAGTGCTGTGGATCAAATACAACAACCTGAATACAGATTACAACAACCTGACTAAAGAGAGAGAGCAGTTACAGAGGGAGAGAGATGGATTCCTGATGACATTTAGTCATTTGTGTAAGTAGATAGATTAAGCTTTACATTTTCTGGCCAACAGTTAAATGTCCTCAGTGGAAATCCAGTGGAGAGCCGCCTTAAAACTAGAGCATCAAGATTTAACTCACATCCTCTCACATGTTTTTCTGTGTCATGCGCACTCCTAACGCGACCGGCACGAGGACCCGGAAGTAGTACGGTCACAACTTAGGAAGCATAAAAGGAGACAAAATGGCGATTTACACTAGCTCAGTCATTGAGTTTTGCCCATGCTATCGCCGACGCCTCGCTCGTCTAAACGTGAGTACTCACTTCCTTGGGATTATCGCTTCCGATTGGGTGTGTGTATTTACAACGCGGATTTATTTGTGTAAACTCTTGCTCTCGCTTCGGGAGAGTTCTAATAATAACCAGCGTGGTTATCCTGCCTGCTCGCGCTACTTCTGCGTTTGGGTTTACCATCCACGCTACAGGGCTAACTGCTAGTCTTCTGATTCATCTCCGGTTAGTTCATGACAGAATGACTGAGCGATGAGCAGTAAACCCAGCGGAGTTTGCTCACCTCTGTGATGTGGTTGACCAGCATGCTAAGCTGATCGATCAGCTCCATGGTGAAGTCGCATCTCTTGGTCTTCGCCGCGAGGTGGCGGAGCTGCGACAGGAGAATGCGACCCTCCGCAGGGCAGCTGCCCAGCTGGCTGTTGCCACGCCCTTCACAGCGGCGGCTGTGCCGCCAACCCCCTCCCCATCTTCTGATGTTTTTCTAGCTTTACCGGACAAATGGGATTGCACGGATGGGAAGTGCAGTGTTTTTTTAACTGCATTGGATCTTGTGTTTGAGTTTAATTCCACCAGATACTCCACAGACCAACTGCGCATTGCTCTTCTCGTCTCGGCCACGTCTTCGTTCAGATTCAGACGTCACCTACTCCTACACAGAATTCACCCGTCAGCTTAAACTCACCTTTGAGCATCCAGCTGCTGAGGTGGAGACCGACTCTAAGCTATATCATCTACGGCAGGGAGGGTCATCTGTGAGCAACTACACCACGGAGTTTCGCACTCTCGCCATGCAAACCAACTGGGGAGACTCTGCCCTCCGGACGGCCTACTACGAGGGACTGGCTTCGCGTATAAAAGACGAGCTTGCCGGACGAGAGCTCCCAGCGACCTTGGAGGGCTTAATCCAACTCACCCTCCGGATCGACCAACGTCTGCTTGCTCGCCCCAAGCCTGATCCCCGTACCCTGCCACCCATCACGACAGCACTACCTCGCACCATGCCCTTCATCTCCCATGCTCCAGTTCCAGAAGTCCACTCCTCATTCACTGCAGCACCCACCAGAACCATCGGTACTCCACCTGGTTGACAGGTTGACGTGGTTGACACAGGAGCTGGGGAACCCATGCTATTAGAGCGTGCCTCCTTAACTGCTGCAGAACGGGAATGCCGTTTTAGAGAGGGGCTCTGCGCGTTTTGTGGATCCGCTGCACACCATCGAGCCATCTGTCCTCTGCGGCCGGGAAATACGCAGCCCCAGTGAGAAATGAGAGTAGCTCACCAGGTCCCATCGCCCTCTCCACCACCCTGACTAATGATTACCGTCTCACAGTAAAAGTACACCTCCAGTTTGGCCACAAACAGGTCGGAAGTACCGCGTTTGTCAACTCCAGGGCAGCAGGTAACTTCATTGACTCTTCATACGCCAAAAAACTGGGGGTAAAAATTGAGGCGTTATCCCAGCCCGTAACCATTACATCAGTCGACGGTCAGCCCCTTTCCTCCAGCCCCATCTCCTTTCAAACTCAGCCTATCACTCTCATCATCAACCTGCATCAGGAACAGATTCAGTTTTACACCATCACCACCCATCATCCTTGGACACCCTTGGCTACTGCATCATGACCCACTCATATCATGGACCCAAAATCGGATTCTACAGTGGGGGCCGACCTGCACCGAGCTCTGCCTACGGGACGAGGCTGGGATATGCTCTAGGGAGTCCAAGGCCTCCAATGTCGACACAGACAACATCCCGCTAGACTACCGGGACCTGGCTGAAGTCTTTGCGCCACCCACCTCCTCATCGCCCATACGACCTGGCAATCGATCTTCGCCATGGCACCATCCGGCCCTCCTCCTCACCTGCTGCCGCGGGGTTCTTTTTCATGAAAAAACGCAATGTTAGTCTGCACCCCTGTGTTGATTACCGGGGGCTCAATAACATCACCATAAAAGACCGACACCCACTGCCTCTTACCAACTCTGCCCTGGATGCCCTCTCTGGTGCCACCATCTTCACTAAGTTGGACCTCCGGAGTGCCTACAACTTGGTGCGCATCAGAGAGGGCGATGAGTGGAAGACGGCCTTCATCACCCCTACAGGACACTATGAGAGTTTGGTCATCCCCTTTGGTCTCTGCAACGCACCTGCCGCTTTTCAATGACGTCCTCAGGGACATGTTAGGCCGCTGGGTGTTCATCTACCTCGACGACATCATCATCTACTCCCGAACCATCAACGAACATATCCAGCACATCAGAGTGGTTCTAAAGAGATTGCTCGCCCACCAGCTGTACTGTAAGTTGGAGAAGTTTCTGCCTTCCATGATCTCTGTCGCCGCTTCACCACTGCTCCCATCTTCCTCCACCCAGATGCTGACAAACCATTCGTTGTGGAGGTGAACGCTTTAGATGTGGGCGCCTGGGCTGTTCTCTCCCAGTGGGGTCCAGACCAAAACTTGCACCTCTGCAGTTTTTTCTCCAAGAAATTTGATGTCACTCAGCAGTGACACGGAGTAGGGGACCGCGAGCTGCTGGCCATAAAGTGGGCCTTGGAGGAATGGCGACACTGGCTCCAGGGCGCCAGAGAGCCGTTCAACGTCTGGACCGGCCATCAAAACCTCATCACTATCCGCACCTTAAAACAACTCAACCCCAGACAGGCGCAGTGGGCACTGTTTTTTGAGGACTATAATTTCCACCTGTCATTTCCACCAAAGCTGATGCCCTCTCCCAACATCATGAGGAAGACGTCCCCCGGGCGGACCCTGCATCTGTCCTGCCACCCACCAAGATCCTCGCACTACTCAGTTGGAACCTGGAAACAAGGGTTTGCCAGGCACAAGCTACGGAGACCGAACCGGCAGGTGTGCCGTCTGGCCGACTCTATGTACCCAACGCCATCAGGGCTGAAGTACTCCAGTGGGGACACTCCTCCCCACTTTCTGGACACCCCGGATAGCGGCGCACCCTACTTTTCGTCCAACGTGCCTTCTGGTGGCCCAATATGAGGTCCTCCCAGTATGATGTTCTCCGGTTACCATCCACAACGGTCAGACGGAGTGAACCAACCAACAACTGGAGCATACTTCATTGCTGATTGCTAGTGCTCCTGGGCCCGCTACCTCATTTGGGCTGAGCTTTCCCATAACCTCCACACCTCCTCTGCCACCAACTTAAGCCCATTCGAGGTATGCTATGGCTTCCAACCTCCGATGTTCGACCATCAAGAACCAGAGGTGGAAGTACCGTCGGCCCAACAGTTGGTTGGCTGGTGTCGACGGCTATGGAGACAAGCAAATGATGCCATTCAACAGGCTAACCGCCGCTACACTCTACAACATCGCCATCGACACCCACCAGGACGAATGTACCAAGTAGGTGATAAGTTATGGCTATCAACAAAAAACCTACACCTTCAGACTGAATCAAGAAAGTTGTCACCAAGATTCATCGGACCATACCGCATCAACCTCCGGATTAACCCGTCACCTACCGGCTCCAGCTGCCTGCGGCGCTCCGGATTCATCCGGTATGCCATACATCCCAACTCAAACCCTTCACTACTTCACCCATGGCTTTATTTAGCACAGTCTCTGTTACCTTTTTTATCACCATTCTTTAAAACCAGTAGGTAATTTCTGTCTATGGTTATATATATTTTTTAAATATTTGTTTACATAATTATGTACAGGGTGAAAACACTACATAAACCAAACACCAACATTTCATATAATGTTCATTTTAATTAAAATAATGGGGTAACCTTTACTTTGACCGAATCAGGTTAGGAGACACATTTTTTATGTTACATCATAATTAAGTAATCCCCAAAAAGTTAAATACGTTCATATATATTTTTCTCATATTATATTGCTTATACAGTAAAAAAATAAATCATGTTGCTAGACATACAATAGATCAGCATCAGTTTTGATCTCTGTAAATTATATCGATTTATCTCCACAGACAAAGGGCAGTATTTCAGCTTCAAGTCCAGTCTTTATTTCATGTCTAATGAGAGCAAGAACTGGACTGAGAGCAGACAGGACTGCAGAGACAGAGGAGCAGACCTGGTGATCATAAACAGCAGAGAGAAACAGGTGAGAGAGAGAGAGAGAGAGAGAGAGAGAGAGATTTTCAGAGTTTTATACACATTTTATTGTGATATGATTGAAGAAAAAAAATATTTAAATTTTCACTTTGTACACAGACAGATGGTAATCAACCGAAATATAAGTTCTACCGCCCGGCAGTAGCATTAGGGGCGGGCCTTATAACCATAGACTATAGACTTTGTTAATTATGTCAAGGATTAAGGAGCCGCAGCTTGTTGAGAGCTGCGCAATATCCATGTAATTAAACAACCGTAATCACAGTACTAAAATTAAACAGTACATTAAATGAATTGTAGGCGTTTCTTATTTGTATCAAATTTAAGCAAAGCAAATGTTAACATAGTGAGCATTTAGATTGTATCATGTGTAATACTAGCGTAGCTAGAAAACAGACTCTGGAAATAGTGTGTCCTACATTTATTGTCAGATTAATGTGCAAAATCTATATAATAAAACTATATAAGCTACATAAATTTTATAAGACTATACTTTTATTTAAGTCCACACACAATGATGACAAAACATTATGATTTTGTAAAATAATGAAAGCAAACAGAATGTTCTCTTATGGTGAACTCGAGCGTGTCAAAAAATGAACCGAAACTCCACACTATACTCGCCTCACAAGCATGAACAATATATACTTACAGAAAGTGAAATGTCTGCTTTCATATACACTAATGGAAAAAAAAAAATTGATTATGTAAATCGTATGAAACGTGAATTATAGGTGAATGGTATGATTACCTTCATCACTACAGCCAAAACAACAGAAATCATCTCAGGTTACTTGGCTGTAACCCTGTTCCCTGATAAAGCTGGAACAAGATGCTGCGTGAAAACACTATGGGAACATCTCTTTGTTGCCCGGTTGTGAAGCCTGTGCATGCCAAAACCGCCGAATACCTTCGGCTTATAACCTCAGCCAGGCATGACGTCACCGAATAAGCTGCACCTGCAGGTTATAAATAGGAGTGAACCGGAAACATCCTCAGGTCAATTTTGTCTGAATGACGTCCAGGCACGCCAGCAGTGCGGCATCGGAACGCAGCATCTCGTTCCCGCTTTATCAGGGAACAAGGTTACAGACAAGTAACCCAAGACATTCCCTTTCAAAAGTTACACTCAATGCTGTGTGAAAACGCTATGGGAACGAGAATACCAACGCCGCCGCACTGCAAGTGTCTGGAACCCCCAGGTTGTGTAGCGTGTGCGCACAAGCCGAGGAGGTCTCAGACCTAGCTCTGGGATGCTGACTCAAGGATCCACGAACCCGGAGTAGCATTGACATCCAGACTATAAAATCTAACAAACGTGTGTGGAGAGGACCGGCCGGCCGCGTCACACACCTGCTGCAGGGGAACGCCTCTTGCCAAGGCAATCGATGAGGCAATCCCCCTGGTTGAGTGAGCCCTGATTCCCAGAGGCGAAGTGTGACCACGCGCCTCATAGGCTAGGGCAATGGCATCTCTCACCCAGTGTGACAGAGTCTGTCTAGTGGCAGACCCCCATGGCAAATAAAGAACTGCTGTGACTTACGCCACTGGCTAGTGCGGTGGACGTAGATCCGAAGTGCACGTACTGGACACAGTAAGTGAAGTCTTTCCTGCTCCGGAGCTGTGAAAGGTGGAGGACAGAAGGCCTCGACAACAACTGGGTGCATGGTCGAGAATGGAACCTTGGGAAGATAGTTCGGGTGAGGATGCAGAATAGCTTTAGAAGTAATAGCCATAAGAAAAACCATCTTAAGAGACAGAAGCCTGACAGGCGCTGACTCTAGTGGTTTGAAAGGGGTGTCGGCCAGGCCTTCGATTACGATAGTTAAATCCCATGAAGGGACCGTTGCTCTAGTGGGCGGCTTAAACCATTTAGCTCCATGAATAAAACGTGCAACTAAATGGTGCTTGCTCACAGAAACCCCATCATTCAGAGCGTGACAAGCCGAAATAGCGGCTACGTACATTCTGAGCATACTAGGGCATAAGCACGAGGTCAAGTTTTCTTGCAGAAACTCCAGCACTGAAACAATCTGGTAGTGAACTGGGTCTACATGTCTTGCCATGCACCAATTTTCAAATACACTCCATTTGAGGGCATAAGTGGGAGCCCTGGCACTTAAAATGGTTTCAATTACGCTGGCTGAAAGCCCAGCATGTCTTAGTTGGTCCCGTTCAGGGGCCAAACCTCAAGATTCCAGAGCTCGGGCCGGGGATGAAGTATTGTCCCCTGCGTTTGAGACAGAAGATCCCTCCTCACTGGAATCACCCAGGGTGAGCCGTCGAGGGCAGATATTAGATCCACGAACCACACTCTGGTCGGCCAATGGGGCGCTATCAATAAGAAACGCAAGCCCTGTTGAAAGACCCTTGCCAGGACTCCTTGGAGCAGAACTATAGGTGCAAACGCATAAAGGCATAATCTGGGCCACGTGTGGGCCATTGCGTCCAGACCCAGAGCTGGAGGAGTCAGAGAGTAGTAAAGGGGGCATTGTGCTGCCTCTTGTGACACAAAGAGGTCCACCTCTGCTACGTAAAATCTTTCCCAGATTTGACTGACTACTTCGGGGTGGAGTTTCCATTCTCCATGTTTTACAGCTTGTCTGGATAGCAAGTCTGCTCCTACATTCATATGCCCTGGAATGTAAATCGCCCTTAAGGACAGGAACTTGTCCTGTGCCCAAAGCAGAACCTGGTGCGCTAGCTTGTTCAAGCGGCGCGAGCACAGTCCACCCTGACGATTTATGTACGAGACTACCGCAGTGCTGTCCACCCGCACTAGGATATGGTAGCCTCTCAACTGCTGGAGGAAGTGTTTCAGGGCCAGAAACAGAGCCATCATTTCGAGGCAATTGATGTGCCACGCGAGAAGATGACCTCTTCAGCTCCCTTGTGCTGGGCGGCCATCCAAGACGGCACCCCAGCCCGTGAGGGAAACGTCTGTCATTAGCATCTTGCGACGACAAGACGGACCTAGAGTGGGACCGGGGTCAGAAACCGGGGTCTGAACCACATAGAAAGGGCACGAAGCCCCCGGCGCGTAACCCTTATTAGCCTCTGGGGGTTGGCCCTTAAATGAAACCCCCTGGCTGTTAGCCACAGCTGAAATGCTCTCATGTGCAGAAGGCCCAAAGGTATCACGAGGCCTAAAGATTTCTGAAAGTGATGAACAGTGACCTTCTGGCCTAGCTTGATTTCCTTCAGGGTGTTGAGAATGGATTCGACATGAGCAGGAGACAACTGTGCCCGCATTGTGACCGAATCCCATGTGACATCCAAATATGTTGTCCTCTGAACAGGAAGGAGAACGCTTTTTGTGGCGTTGAGTCTCAATCCTAAAGAATGAAGATTGGCTAGGACGACATCCCGATGTCGAAGCACTAGCTCCTGAGACTGGGCCAGAATCAGCCAGTCGTTTATGTCATTCAAAATACGGATGCCCTGGAGTCATAAAGGAGCCAGAGCTGCATCCATGCATTTTGTGTATGTGCGGGGTGACAGAGCTAGGCCAAATGGAAGGACCCAATACTGGTAAGTTTTGCCCCCAAAGTGAACCTCAGGAACTTCCTGTGCTGTGGAAATATTTCTATATGGAAATATGCGTCCTTGAGATCAATTGTCACAAACCAATCCTCTAGTTGGATTTAAGAAACAATCATTTTGACAGTCATGACATTTTGAATCTGGATTTCCTGAGATAGCGGTTCAAAACGCGAAGATCCAAGATTGGACGCAACCCTCCCCCTCTCTTGGGCACCAAAAAAGTACTGACTGTAGTAGCCCGACTCTCTGTCTGGGAAGGGAACATGTTCTATGGCCCCTTTGCCCAGCAGAGTCTGTAACTCCTGGGCCAGCAGATGTGCTCGATCCGGTTTTACGGAAGTGGAGACCACGCCGTTGAAACTCGGAGGACGATGTGCAAACTGAATCCTGTAGCCTGTGCCTACAGTCCTTTGTACCCAAGGAGATACACCTGGCAGTAGTTTCCACGCTGCCGGCTTCTCCAAAAGGGGCACAAGCTTTGACACTTCGGCTGGATAGGTGTTAGGTGTTGGGAGATCAAGTGTGGCAGGAGATGCCTGAACACCCAACTTTTCATTGGAGACCGGCGCTCCCCGAAACACCAGTCGTGGCGGGGATTAAACACTGGCCTCCCAGGAGTGCCAGGGAGGAGGCCCTGTTTTGTGATGAAAATCCAGGCGCCCCTCAGGCACGAACCTCAGGGCTTCTTCTTTGAAGAGAGGAAGCTTCTCAGATCCGGTCTTTTTGAAGCAGATTTTTGAGAAGAGCGGTGAGCCCCACCCCAGTCTTTACGGGGGTGTGCGCGGCTGGTCACACTCTCCTTCTGCACCTCACGCCTGATAGGGGCCAGACCTGGCCGGGGCCGGGTGGCCGATGGTCCCGGTTCTTGAGCACGGCGGGGAAGGAACCTCCCAAAGTCCTGTTCATATAGCTTCGCCTCCCGAACCTAGTGGCGATGGAATTAACAGCGTCGCCAAAAAGGCCGGAAGCCGAGACGGGGGCATCGAGGAGGACAGCACGATCCTTATCCTTGATGCCCGTGCGGTTCAGCCACAGATGCCTCTCCGTGGATACCATGGCAGCCATAGAACGGCCATCTGCTTGGTTGCACGGAGAGACAGGTCTGTGGCTCGGCGCAGCTCTGCAAACGCCCTGTCATCAATAACCCCGCCGGTGCTCAGGTCCTTCAGCAGGTCAGCCTGGTAAGCCTGCAATACCGCCATGGTGTGCAGTGAAGCCTCACCTTCAGCAGACCAGCCTGTCCTGCTGCCTGAAAAGCTTTACCCACCAAAGCAAATGTCAATCTGCACAGCTTGGAGGGGAGAGTAGGCTTTTTTCAGGGAGGATGATGTCCCAGGAAAGAGATAGCCCGCAAGCATCTCTTCTATTTAGGGCATCATCATATAACCGCGTGCTTTCGCATCAATGATATTCGAATAAGTCGAAGGCACAAAAACACGCGATGAATACGACTTGCTCCATGAAAGAGTTAATTCATTATAGATGTCACCAAAGAAGGGGAGGGAGAGACATTGAGGCTCCTCCCCCCGGCCACCCGAGAGAAACCTGTCGTTCAATCTCGAACGCTTGGGGGAATCTCGCTGCTGCGGCCAGTCAATATGCAATCGCTCTACCGCATGCGTTATAACCTCTAATAATTCCCCGAGCACTGGAGGAGTGTTGTGAGGAGGCTACTTCCATGGAATCGGGAGAGGAGAAATTCTCCGCTCCTTCACAAGAGGCGCCGGAGCGCGCTTGCAAAGCGGAAGCTAAAACGTCCTGATCCGGCGAGAGCGAGAGAGAAATTGGAAATTCCATCTCGTGCACGTCTGCCAGATCAGCACGCGAGCCCCAGGAATGCGCCGCGGCTCACGGTTTCTGCGTGCGAAGCACCTTATTAGGGAGAAGATCACAGTACTCACAGTCTCCTTGAAGCCCAAGGCGAGCGTGTTCTTCCCCCTAGCACTCGAGTCAAAATTCATGAAGATCGCCTTAAATAATATTTAGACTATAAAAATCATGCTGCATCTGTTTTAGATGTGCCAGTTGCAACTGTTCTTATATCGCTGTTTATATCGTTCAGTGACAACTGTGTAAATTTCCATGTAAAACAGTTATGGTATCTGTATGAATAACTGTTTAAATGTATGTATCATTAGCTATTGATCATGGATTTAAACATCTCAGTTTAGATCTAAGTAAATGCTAATTGCTGCGCTGTTTGGGGGAGGGATGTGCTGATGACGTTTGGTCTGCTTTTCGGGAGTTGCCAGTCTCTGTGATCTATAATGTGTTGAGTGTGTGTGTCTGTGTGTGTGTGTGTGAGTGTGTGTGTGTGTGTGTGTGTGTGTGTGTGTGTGGTGGGGTGTCACCTTATCCAGGTTTCAATAGGTCTTACTTAAAGAGGCATGGAATAATTAGTTTAACAGAGGCTCTGCTGAAAAAGTTTACACTTCACTCCAAATAAAGGGTCTTTCTGAGTGTTTTAATTTATAGGTTGTGCGCCGACCACTGAACTTCTGCAGATTCCAAAATTTACATTGTTACCATTTTTCACTGTAATTGAAGAGATGGAAAGTTATGTGTATGATAAGGTACTTATCATAATGTCTACCCATACTCCATCCTCCAGCATGCACCTAACACCATGCCATAGAGACAGAGGCTTCTTACCGTCCCCAGAAGCCATGGTGCCCCATTCACGCTCTCTCTCACTTTAAACGTTTTATCTTTTTAAGTGATTTAAGTGATAACATTTACTGGTTAAAGAAAAATAAACAAATAAATAAATAGTCTCTCGAAAACCTGGCAAGATGCAAAACCTCTTTCCACACGCTCCCTAACACCCAGCTCATACTGAGAGAGAGAGAGAGAAAGAGAGAGAGAGAGAGAGAGAGATGTACCAAGGATGTCTCTATTAGGATTTGGCCAAATCTCACTATTAATTTTCTCAGAGAGCTAACATTAGCCCTAACATATCATATCTTAATGAAAGAATGAAATGAAAAAGGTAGTCTAATGTTTCCTGCCTCCCATAGAAAGCGTGTGTTGTAGCTTTGGTGGAGTCAGTAAGTGCTATGTGTCCACTGCTACATAATGATAAAAGTTCTCAAGTTGTTTTGCTATAAAATACACAGGACTTCATTGCTGACCAGCTACAAGGAAGTCAGGCTTGGATTGGTCTGAGTGACAGAGACACAGAGGGAGAGTGGAAATGGGTGGACGGTACACTACTGACCTCTGGGTAAGAGACCATGTGTGTGTGTTAACAATATATATTTTTTGTGCATTTGAGACTGCAGAGTAATAAATAAACTTAAATGAACCCTTTTCCTTTTATATTTTTATTGATCAGAGATCATTCTGAGGTGATTGTTTGGAATCTCAGTACTGAAGACTAAATCAGATTGTCTTACTTTTAGTAAATGGGGTCCAGGTCAACCAGATAATTACAATGATGATGAGCACTGTGCTGAGACTGGGTATCCTGATGGACAGCGCTGGAATGACAGACCATGCTCTTATACACAAGGGTGGATCTGTGAAAAGAGAAAATAACTAAATGTTCCCAATTAAATCAAGCTATGTGTATTCATCAGTTAGATGAGTTCTAATGGTGTCTTCATGAAATTATTATTATAATACCTTCTGGTCACAACATCATTAATTGGCACATACGGTATATGTTCAGCTGTACTGCTTGACGAACTAGTAAGCTGTGGTATATAAACCCCACCCTTTCTCTCATCAGTGTCCAGTACTTCATGACATTACAGGAGTTCTCCAGATTATTAGAGAATCTCAGTAAAAGCATTGTAATATAAAGTCACATGACCACAGCAGCATTATGTGTTCACCACCATTCACCATCTAAGATATGATCATGTGACCCTGAAGTTTATGTTTTGTGATTATCTTTGATCATATTTTATATTGATGTAATGGTTATTATTTACTAATTTATCTTGATTATCCTTCAAAACTTTACTAGCAATGAATTGTTTCCCAAACTATTTTATAAATAAAAATGATTATTTCACCTCAGTTAATGACTGTTGAACTTATAGTCCTCAACATGGTCCTCAAGTTTTTTCTATTAATGATTCATATATGATTGAACAAATTTTAGTTTTACATGAACATGAATATTTACTTTACATTTACTTACAAAAACATTGTAAGCAGTCTTGAGTGTAACACATCACAAAGTAAGTGTTAGAGTACTTGGATTACGTTTTTGATGTAACCAGTAATCTAATGTGTTAGGTTCGCCATTTATGTATTCAGTTAATTAAGTTATATTTTCAAACATTTAATCAGTTATTCAGATGATTTATGTAATCTGTGAGCCAGACAGAAATGATTCCATTAGGTCTTTCACAACACTGTGAAGAAATTTTGTCCCATATGGTGGTTTTCAAGCATTTAAGGACCGTTTAAGATCTCAAGGCGATTAAAGTCTGGACTTTGACATGTCGTCTTCAAAGCCTTAATAGTTTTTACTTGAGCCATTCAGAGCTGGACCTGCTTTTAGATCATTGCCCTACTGCATAACTGCATAACAAAGTTCACATGTTTCCATCAAATATGGCAAGTGTTCCAGGTCCTTAGGTTGCAGAGTGTTCAGACCATCACCAGTTCATTCATGATTTAGCAGGTGGTAATCATGCTTTTTCACATAGGGCCAGATAGTTTGGGGAAGCTTTTTTCCCTTAATAAATGAAATAATTATTTTAAAACTGAATTTTATATTTATTGTATTATTTTTGTGTAATATTAATATTTGCAAGAACTATTTCAGAAAGACTGCATGTTCCACCTGTACTCTCGTATATACTGTACACAGGTTTACTGCAGCTGGGGCACACTGGCACAAGGCTCCACTTTGTTCTTGTATGCATGTTTTTAGACAAAACATATTTTAAATCACGTATATGACAATATCATATATACGGATATAACAAAAATAAATAAATAAATATAAAAAAATAAACAGAAATAAAAAATTCTGTGATAAATTTGTCATCAGACTTTTTTTTATGAAATTATTAACAGGAATGATCAAGCCATAGACATTTTAGATGAAAACATTTCTATTCTGCATTGGACTTTAAATGCATTGAAATATATATTAAATATTAATCATCATTGTTTTCCTTAAAATATCACTATGTTAATTTTGTCATAACTTCCATCTATAGTACATTTAATATGAGGATTTTTGGCTGCCATATGCTGCAGAACAGGTGAGTAGGTCATAAAAGTCGATAAGGACTCCATAAATGAGCTTACAAAATCAATAATGAGTTGATAATGGCGCTTATTAACAGAGCCCAAAGGAGGCTGTAACCAGCCGCTACCATCCTCTACCAAGCCCTACAGACATCTTAATGAATTTACATCGGGGATTTTCAGTAGTAAATTCGGACGGCATCACATCAGTCATTTATTGTTTTTTTTTTCTATAACGGCACAATCTAACAAATGTGATGTTGTATAATAAACAAGATTACCAATATATAATAGGGGAAAAAAACTCTCAACCAACAACTGAAAATAAATAATAATCTTTATCCATTAAATAATTTGGTAAAGGCTTTACTGCCAGCAAAGTTTTAAAGGAAAAGCAAGATAAAATTAGTGAATAATACATACTGTATTACATCAAACAATAAAAGCTTCATTCTTCAAGTGTAATAAGTAGATAAAGTTCAAATAATGGCAGTGAGAATCATTACAATGTGATTTAATGCAGAATAACTTACAGGGTCACATGGTCATAACTTATCTGAATGGTGATTTATGTGATTCTACTGAGTTTACTAATTGGCTCTGATAATCTGTTCCACTGAATGGAGAACTGCAATGACATGAAGTACTGGACACTAAGCCTGATGAGAGAGAGGTTGGGGCACTTCTCTCTCAAAGTTAGTCAAGCAGTATGAATAATATACTAAAATATATATGCCAGATAATGTTTTTATGCTCAGAAGGTATGATAATAAACAATAATAATTTCATACAGACACATGTATATGCCCAGCTCGATTTATTTGGGAACTTTTTTTGTTATTTTCTCTTCTCGCAGATCCAGACTTGTTTATAAGGCCATGGCCCATGATTCCACTGCTGACTATGAGGTAACCACATCTCAAAAAAGTACAGTCCTCATTACTGTAATTATCTGGTTGAATTATAGACCAGATTTAGTCTTCAGTATTGAGATTCCATACAAAACACATACAAAACACGGCCTCTGATCAACAAAAATATTTAAAAAAAGAAAAAGGATGCTTGTAGATTTATTATATACTGTGCAGTCTCAAATGGACAAAAAAAAAATATTGTTGACACATGCAGCTCTTACCCAGACGACAGTAGTGTATCATTTGCCCATTTCCACTCTCCCTCTCGGTCCATCACCAAACCAATCCAATCCTGACAAAGCAACCGGGACTGTGCATTGCAGTCAGTCTGTTGGAGGAGAAGGCAGCAATGGGGGAAAATACCAGACAGTCAATAGTTAATATATTGAGCTTGGCTACTGCTGAACCTGCCGCTGCTACTGTCCCTGTTGCTGAGCGCAATGTTTGGATTAGTGTTGTGAAAGAACAGAGATGAAACTAATGATCCTGAATCTGCACATATAAGACAGGAGGGCAGTGTAACTGATGAAAGTGATGTAACAGGAACACAGTGCAGTGATCTGATGGAGGGAAATGAAGATGGAGCCACAATAGTGGTAAATGTACAGTAAAATGTAGCAACAGGAACACAAAGCAGTTATGTAATGGAGTGAGATAAAGGTGGAGGCATGTTAGTAGAGAGTAAAACTGTAGTAACAGAAAATGATTGTGTCTAAATAGGAAATAGGGGTCCAGTGGCAGGAAATATTGTTGATAATATTTGAAAAATGCAAGTGAAATAATATCAGAAATCAGCACGACAAAAGGAAACATTCAGGATCCAGAGGAATGCTGAAGAAGAGAAAAATAGTATAAAATGATCTAAATGTTCTAAATGAAGCTACAGTACATAGTGTGAACAGTGATCCTAATATGAAGTTAACGGGTGTGAATATGGAAGATGAAGTTACTCCATGATACATTGAAGGTAGTGAGTATGATGATGTGGAGACAGAACCAACATTGCTGTTGCGAAGAGACAGAATACCAAGACGACCTCAACATATACATGACATTAATAGTTTATTAGATATGACTTTTGGAGAAAATGTGTCAAAAGTCTCTGACTTTCTTTCCAAATACAGAAAATGTTTTACTTCTCTAACAAGAATACAAAATTAGGGAACAACTAAAATAAGTTTTGCGTGTGAAAAATATCAGCAAAGCTTTGAAAAGAGGGCAGAAAAGAATGACTCAGGAGAAAAAAGAAAAAGCTAAACGAAAAAAAGGTTAAGTCACATCACATGGGTCTTTTATTTTCTATGTATTGCTTCCTCATCTGCTCTTCCTTCCTCTTTTATCTCCTTTCCATGGACAGTAAGCACTTATTTAAAAGTAAGCACTTTACACATTAATGGGGCAGGGATAGAAAAAAATAACAGGCTATAGTCAAGCAAAAAATATTGATGCCATATTTTTTTATTATGTTATATATTTTTAGAATATATACATAGAAATATACATAGTTATAAAGAAAATGACAACAGAATGGGGAATGAGGTGGAAAGTCTAAAATCTTTTTCAGTCAAGGGTCTAATTTTAGTTTAGTGCCAACTAAACAATATTTTTTTTTCTGCAAAGGAAGCTGCACTAAAATGCTTTACAACAAGATCAATGAGCATAAAAACATGTATTCTGATGCTACATTCATTATTCTGGAAGAGAAGAGAAGGCGAGACTGAAGCGAAGCTTCACAGGTTGGTGGCTGAATTCCAAGTTTCACTCGTGGCCGGTTGCGAGGCTGTTCGAAGCCGAAGATGCAAAAGAGAGTCCGTGATCCGAGGTTGTGGTCATTAAACACATTCAATGGTCGAAGAAGTCTGTGAGCGTGGAAATCTGTGACGTGAGGCAAGAGCGAGGTCGAGAAAACAAAGCATGGTTGGTAACGAAATACTAGGCATGGAAAATCGCTGGAAAATTGGGCTAAGGAGAGCACTCAATAATCTGGCGACATGACGGTGACAGAGTGTGGTTTAAATAGATATGGGCATGATTGGTGATAGCGCACAGGTGTGAGGCGGTGAGGTGTAATGGGTGGTTAGGGACATGGAACAGGAGTGCTTATGTGATCATGGCTGAGCGATAGCTTGACAGGTCATGACAGGAAAGAATATTTTTACTCTAGCGTGGTGACATATCGCTCAAGTCACGAAAGTTGTAGTACGCTAAAAAGGCCAATTCCACATACAGTGAAACCTTGGATTACAAACATAATTCATTCCAAATTTATTCAATTTAATTGATTGCACAAACAAAAGAAAGTATTTACAGAAAGGAAATAAAGGAAAATAATAAAAATTTTTTTTTTTTCTTTTTGTACTTACCTACTGTATACATTTTGTTGAAAGCTGTCATTTTGTTGAGAGCTGGCCCCCGCGTATTTCTCTGAGACAGGGACAACGCCGTCGCACGCCTCTCATCCCCGAGCGTGTCTCCCCCGCTCAGGTGCCCACAGCATCTCGTGCCAGCGCGTCCGAGGCAGGAGTACACACTGGGAACTGTCACCTCTGCGATCTCCTCTCGTCCTATTCAAACTAAAACGACGGAGCCCCGGTACTGCGCAAAGACTTTTTAGTTTCACTTTTGCTCTCTTTTGTTGCCCCGTTTATATACACCCTTTGTTTTTTCCGGCGCAGAAAAAAGGGAATTAAACATATTTTTTTTGTGTCTGCACCTGCTCTTGTGTCTGTGACATTTGTTCTGAGTCCCCTCAACGCTTTACAATGTGATTTCACTTCGTGGAGCCACTGCGTAGTATTACCCTACCTGAAGCCTACCCTTAACAATCTGTAGTGTTCCAACACAATAAGTTAAGAACCACATACACACATTAGTGTGTAAAGAGACAAAAAAAGTTGGGGAACAAACCAGAAAACACAATGAAACAAAAGACCAGAAACAAAATACCAAATAAGAAAACACAACGACAATTCAATCAAATCGTAAAAGGTAGGTATAATTTAAGAATATTTTTTTTGTTGTTGAGCTTACAATCAGCACAGAATCAGCACATGGCTGTGGCCTCAGCTCTAAACTCTATACCTTGTACACCCACGACTGCATCACAACCCAGGTCAACACTTTAATCATTTAATATGCAGATGATATGACCATCCTAGGCGTTATCAATGATGGGGACGAGTCAGGGACCTGGTCAAAAACATTCTTGTCTATGAAGAGGAAAAACCTCATCCTTGATGTGTGTTATTATAATGACAAGACGTAAGAAATAATATCGGACTTCAGAAATAAACCCCATCACCCACTCTTTTCACCAAAGGCACTGACACACTGGTACATGATAGAAAATGTGAGCTGGATCAAAAGATTTTAGGTTAGGCCAAAGAAACCAAAACACTAATAAAATTAAATACTAACAAAATCAAAACAAACAAAACCAAAACAGATCTAGAACCAGTAGTTTGCCTACACTCTTAGAATTAATGTGTTAGAAATTTACACAAAATATTTGTTAAAGAGTTTTTAACACGTCTCTCTCCCGCTGCACACACCTCTCTCTCTCAGATACAGTATGCCTTGTAGCATGTCTGGAGCGTGTAACTTTTTCTGTGTTCATCATGAATTCATCTTCTAAACCGCGTTTTTGTTTTATCCCGAATCACCACGGTACACTTATAATAAGTGCTTGTTTTTAGACTATTGTAGCCTGGTCACGTCATCACCGCTGTGGAGTAACACATAGCTGCATGAATCACCACAGACTTAAACTTAGAGAAGTAGCTCCGGTTAGCATGTTCTTCCGCGCGATGCGTGCAACTCTGTTTATTAGCCACCAGAGTGGCAAAAGTTACGTAGTGCTGCTTGAAAACGTCTCGGGTTACTTGGCTGTAACCCTGTTCCCTGATAAAGCGGGAACGAGATGCTGCGTGAAAATGCTATGGGAAATGCTATGTGGCTACATACGTTCTGAGAGTACTAGGGCATAAGCCCGAGGATAACTTTTCTTGCAGAAACTCCAGCACTGAAACAGTCTGGCAGTGAACTGGGTCCACAGGTCTTGCCATGCACCAATTTTCAAATACACTCCATTTGAGGGCATAAGTTCTTCTAGTGGAGGGAGCCCTGTCACTTAAAATGGTTTCAATTATGCTGGCTGGAAGACCAGCATGTCTTAGTTGGTCCCGTTCAGGGGCCAAACGTGGAGGTCCCAGAGCTTGGGCCAGGGATGAAGTATTGTCCCCTGCGCATGAGACAGAAGATCCCTCCTCACTGGAATCACCCAGGGTGAGCCGTCGAGGAGAGATATTAGATCCAAGAACCACACTCTGGTCGGCCAATGGGGTGCTATCAATAAGAGGTCTGGATAGCAAATCTGCTCCTACATTCATATGCCCTGGAATGGAAATCGCCCTGAGGGACAGGAACTTGTCCTGTGCCCAAAGCAGAAACTGGTGCGCTAGCTTGTTCAAGCGGCGCGAGTGCAGTCCACCCTGCCGATTTATGTACGAGACTACCGCAGTGCTGTCCACCCGCACTAGGACATGGTAGCCTCTCAACTGGCCCTTGAATGAAACCCCCTGGCTCTTAGCCACAGCTGAAATGCTCTCATGTGCAGAAGGCCCAAAGGTATCACCATTGACGCAGCTGCCATGAGGCCTAAAGATTTCTGAAAGTGATGAACAGTGACCTTCTGGCCTAGCTTGATTTCCTTCAGGGTGTTGAGAATGGATTTGACACGAGCAGGAGACAGCTGTGCCCGCATTGTGACTGAATCCCCTGTGACACCCAAATATGTTTACCTCTGAACAGGAAGGAGAATGCTCTTTGTGGCATTGAGTCTCAATCCTAAAGAATGAAGATGGGCTAGGACGACATCCCGATATCGAAGTGCTAGCTCCTGAGACTGGGCCAGAATCAGCCAGTCGTCTATGTAATTCAAAATACGGATGCCCTGGAGTCGTAAAGAAGCCAGAGCCGCATCCATGCATTTTGTATATGTGCGGGGTGACAGAGCTAGGCCAAATGGAAGGACTTGATACTGGTAAGCTTCGCCCCCGAAAGCGAACCTCAGGAACTTCCTGTGCTGTGGCAATATTTCTATATGGAAATATGCGTCCTTGAGATCGATCATCACAAACCAATTGTCTGGTTGGATTTGAGAAACAATAATTTTGACAGTCAACATTTTGAATCTGGATTTCCTGAGATAGCGGTTCAAGCCGCGAAGATCCAAGATCGGACGCAACCCCCCATCTCTCTTGGGCACCAAAACATACCGACTGTAGTAGCCCAACTCTCTGTCTGAGAGGGGAACATGTTCTATGGCCCCTTTGCCCAGCAGAGTCTGTAACTCCTGGGCTAGCAGATGTGCTCGGTTCAGTTTCACGGAAGTGGAGACCACGCCATTGAAGCGCGGAGGACGATGTGCAAACTGAATCCTGTAGCCTGTAGCTACAGTCCTTTGTACCCAAGGAGATATGCCTGGCAGTACTTTCCACGCTGCCAGCTTCTCCGAAAGGGGCACGAGCTTTGACACTTCGGCTGGATGGGGGTGGTATTAGATGTAGGGTATCCTGAAGTGTGGCAGGAGATGCCCAAACACCCAACTTTTTGTTGGAGACCGGCGCTCCCCGAAACACGTGCCAGGGAGGAGGCCCTGTTTTGTGACGGAAATCCAGGCGCCCCTCCCTGGGGGGAGACACCCCCATGGCCCTGGGCGCACGAGCCTCAGGGCTTCCTCTTTGAAAAGAGGAAGCTCCTCAGGTCCGGGCAGATTTTTGAGGCAGATTGAGAAGAGCGGCGAGCCCCACCCCAGTCTTTACGAGGGGGTGCGTGGCTGGTCATGCTCTCCTTCTGCTCCTCACGCCTGATAGGGGCCAGACCTGGCTGACGGTCCTGGTTTATGAGGACGGCAGGGAAGGAACCTCCCCCCAAAGGCCTGGTCATATAGCTTCACCTCCCGAAACCTAGTGGCGACGGAATTAACAGCGTCACCAAAGAGGCTGGAAGGCGAGATGGAGGCATCAAGAAGGACAGCACGATCCTTATCCTTGATGCCCATGAGGTTCAGCCACAGATCCCTCTCCGTGGATACCATGGCAGCCATAGAACGGCCCACAGCACGGGCCGTCTGCTTGGTTGCACGGAGAGACAGGTCTGTGGCTCGGTGCAGCTCTGCAAACACCCTATCAATAACCCCACTGGTGCTCAGGTCCTTCAGCAGGTCAGCCTGGTAGGCTTGTAAATCCGCCATGGTGTGCAGGAGGAGCGTTGTGAGGAGGCTACATCCATGGAAGCGAGAGAGGAGGATTCTTCCGCTCCTTCACAAGAAGCGCCGGAGCGCGCTTGCGAAGCGGAAGCTAAAACTTCCTGATCCGGAGAGAGCACGAGAGAAAGGGGGAATTCCGTCTCGTGCGCGTCTGCCAGATCAGCACGTGAGCCCCAGGAATGTGCCGCGGCTCGGGGTTTCTCTTTAAAGAAAGCGAGCCACGCGCGAAGCACCTTAATAGGGAGAAGATCACAGTACTCACAGTCTCCCTGAAGCCTGAGGCGAGCGTGTTCTTCCCCCAAGTACTCAAGACAAAATTCATGGAGATCTATCACACGGAGGCACGCATCTCTTAAGCAACTCCGCCATATCGGTGAGTTAATGCTGTTATTTCGCTTTTCTTTTTTGCTTTCGTTATGGCTTGCACATGCACACTCAAACACAAAGCAGTCCTGAAGACAAAAGGATCTGAGGATGTTTCTGGTTCACTCCTATTCATAACCTGCAGGTGCACCTTATTTGGTGACGTTATGCCTGGCAGAGGTTATAAGCCGAAGGTATTCCGCGGTTTTGACTTCACACCCGGAGAACTAAGAAATGTTCCCATAGCGTTTTCACGCAGCATTGAGTGTAGCTTTTGAAAGGGAACTCATATTATGTTGCTTGAAATTAAAATAAAATTTGATTAATTTCCGATTAATCATGAATTAAATCATGACAGTCATGCAATTAATCGCAAAAAAATTTATAAATAATAATGTTTGTCATTTCTTAGTGTCATTCAACAGATGCAACTCAATCTCCTTGAAGAAAAAGCCCCAACAATTCTGAGAGAACATGAAGAGACAGAGACGCTGTCTATTTCCTCAAGAAAATTTCTTGTTAAAGTTGCTGTCCGTGACCTCGTAGAGAATTGTAAGTATATGGTTAACAGTTATAAATTGTATTTGGTTGCAAGTTAATATAAATTAAATTACATTACAATAAGTTATCAATTTTAAAAATAATTTGTAAATTCATACAACAAAATAAGTTAATTTTGATAAGGTAACAGTCTATTTTAAGTTAAGTTTTTTCATGTTTGTCAATTTTTGTGTTAAAGCCATTTTTGCAACTATTCTTTTATTAAAATACCTTTTCAGCTATCCATCTGGTACAGAAAAGCTGGCACTAGCAAAAGAGATTGTGTCATTGTTCCCCTCGTTAAGGATTCAAGGGCCATTTGATGAAAATGAGGGACATGTAAGGATGTTTTTACATTGTTTAAAAAGGTTGTGTGTATATAAACTGCTCTAGTATACTTTACTAAGTTCTATTTATATGTTACTCATGTCAGGAGCATTTTTTTGATGGGCAATCACACAGTGGATTCATAGAAATGAGACTACGAAACATCAGACGGAAGTTTCAACAGAGCCAAACGTCGTTATTCTACACAGCAACCATCTTAAAGTCCTGATGAAACTGTGGTTGACCCTGGTAAAGAGGATGCGACCATCACCAGAGACTATACCATCAATAAAGATAAAGTTAAGATGAACATACCAGGTGAATGAATGAACTGTAAGTGTGTAATAGTTATTTATTTTAGTACAGTTTAAAAGTGTTTTTCTGTATGAAATATAACATGTTGGTATATGTTCATATATGTAGTTGTGTGTATAGGTATACTCTGTATTTTCATCCAGCTGTTAAATTACTCATATTTATTCATATGTATATTCATATTGCACATAATGTAAATTCACCTATATATAGTTTCTGTATATCTTTATTCCACATATTTATAATTAGACATATCTGTAGATTTACAATTATTCTGTACATTAATTTATCCATCTATGCTCACTTTACACTGTATATTCAT
>QNUK01000883.1:185672-194968 GCA_013621035.1 Clarias magur | reverse complement strand
TGAGCAGAGAGTACAGGCGAGGACGTGAGGCAGATGGACACACTAAAGCTCTTCGCTCTCTTTAGGTGGATATGAGGTGAGGGATAAAAAAATACCACTCCACCAGTTCTTGCGCAGCATTATGGGTAATTTAGTACACTGTGGTATTTTTTCAGAATCTGTGTCATTATTATTAGCAGTGAGTGAAACCTGACCCCTGGTGTTCCTGATCTGCCGTCACCAACAGGTTCCTCAGACTGACAGCATTGATCAGATGCTAAGTTTAGATCTTTATTGATGTGTATCAGGTGACTAATTTGTAAAAGTGGAGAGCTGTAATGCCGTAATGTGAGCCGTCACTGCAGCACAGAACGATAGTTTAGGGTTTAAAAATTCTGCATGAATAAAGAATGACAGAGGATGTGTTTCTTCAGCAGCATGAAAGATGGAAAGCTCTGTGGTTTTCAAAAGTTATTTCAGATGACATTGACCCATTTCTGAAAGAGTGACACTCCTGAGAACATCAGCTCTCTCTGCACAGCTCAGGATTGTAAATCTGAACCTTCAAATAGATGAGTGTCAGTGTTGGTGTAAGTGTCAGTGTCAGTTTTAGTGTCAGTGTTAGATTTAGTGTCACTGTTAGATTTAGTGTCAGTTTTAGTGTCAGTGTTAGATTTAGTGTCAGTTTTAGTGTCAGTGTCAGTTTTAATGTCAGTGTCAGTTTTAGTGTCAGTGTTAGATTTAGTGTCAGTTTTAGTGTCAGTGTTAGATTTAGTGTCAGTGTCAGTTTTAGTGTCAGTGTTAGATTTAGTGTCAGTGTTAGACTTAGTGTCAGTTTTAGTGTCAGTGTTAGATTTAGTGTCAGTTTTATTGTCAATGTTAGATTTAGTTTTACTGTCCGTGTTAGTTTTAGTGTCAGTGTCGGTTTTAGTGTCAGTTTTAGTGTCAGTGTTAGATTTAGTGTCAGTTTTAGTGTCAGTGTTAGATTTAGTGTCAGTTTTAGTGTCAGTGTCAGATTTAGTGTCAGATTTAGTGTCAGTGTCAGTTTTAGTGTCAGCTTTAGATTTAGTGTCAGTTTTAGTGTCAGTGTCAGCTTTAGATTTAGTGTCAGTGTCAGTTTTAGTGTCAGTTTTAGTGTCAGTGTTAGATTTAGTGTCAGTGTTAGATTTAGTGTCAGTGTTAGATTTAGTGTCAGTTTTAGTGTCAGTGTTAGATTTAGTGTCAGTTTTAGTGTCAGTGTTAGATTTAGTGTCAGTGTTAGATTTAGTGTCAATTTTAGTGTCAGTGTTAGATTTAGTGTCAGTGTTAGATTTAGTGTCAGTGTTAGATTTAGTGTCAGTTTTAGTGTCAGTGTTAGATTTAGTGTCAGTTTTAGTGTCAGTGTTAGATTTAGTGTCAGTGTTAGATTTAGGGTCAGTTTTAGTGTCAGTGTTAGATTTAGTGTCAGTGTTAGATTTAGCGTCAGTTTTAGTGTCAGTGTTAGATTTAGTGTCAGTGTTAGATTTAGCGTCAGTTTTAGTGTCAGTGGTAGATTTAGTGTCAGTGTTAGATTTAGTGTCAGTTTTAGTGTCAGTGTTAGATTTAGTGTCAGTGTTAGATTTAGTGTCAGTGTCAGTTTTAGTGTCAGTGTTAGATTTAGTGTCAGTTTTAGTGTCAGTGTTAGATTTAGTGTCAGTTTTAGTGTCAGTGTCAGTTTTAGTGTCAGTGTTAGATTTAGTGTCAGTGTTAGATTTAGTATCAGTTTTAGTGTCAGTGTTAGATTTATTGTCAGTTTTAGTGTCAGTGTTAGATTTAGTGTCAGTTTTAGTGTCAGTGTCAGTTTTAGTGTCAGTGTTAGATTTAGTATCAGTTTTAGTGTCAGTGTTAGATTTAGTGTCAGTTTTAGTGTCAGTGTTAGATTTAGTGTCAGTTTTAGTGTAAGTGTCAATTTTACTGTCAGTTTTAGTGTCAGTGTCAGTTTTACTGTCAGTGTTAGTTTTAGTGTCTGTTTTAGTGTCAGTTTTAGTGTAAGTGTCAGTTTTAGTTGTCAGTTTTAGTGTCAGTGGTTAATTATTAGTGTCAGTTTTAGTGTCTCAGTGTTAAGATTAGGATGACAGTGTAGTGTAAGTGTCTGTTTTAGTGACAGCTGTAAAAAGTAGTGTGAGTGATTAGTTTTAGTGTCAGTTTTAGTGTAAGTGTTCCGTTTAGTGTCACGTGTTCGTGTCAGTGTTAGTTTTAGTGTCAGTGTTAGTTTTAGTGTCCTGTTTTAGTGTCAGTTTAGCTGTTAAGTGTCAGTTTTAGTCGTCAGTTCTAGTGTCCGTCAGCTGTTTAATTTTAGTGTCAGTTTGAGCGGTCAGTGTTAGATTTAGTGACCGTGTCAGTGTAAGTGTCTGTTTTAGTGACAGTGTAAAAGTAGTGTGAGTGTTAGTTTTAGTGTCAGTTTTAGTGTAAGTGTTAGTTTTAGTGTTAGATTTAGTGTCAGTGTTAGATTTAGCGTCAGTTTTAGTGTCAGTGTTAGATTTAGTGTCAGTTTTAGTGTCAGTGTTAGATTTAGTGTCAGTGTTAGATTTAGCGTCAGTTTTAGTGTCAGTGTTAGATTTAGTGTCAGTGTTAGATTTAGTGTCAGTTTTAGTGTCAGTGTTAGATTTAGTGTCAGTGTTAGATTTAGTGTCAGTGTCAGTTTTAGTGTCAGTGTTAGATTTAGTGTCAGTGTTAGATTTAGTGTCAGTTTTAGTGTCAGTGTTAGATTTAGTGTCAGTTTTAGTGTCAGTGTCAGTTTTAGTGTCAGTGTTAGATTTAGTGTCAGTGTTAGATTTAGTATCAGTTTTAGTGTCAGTGTTAGATTTATTGTCAGTTTTAGTGTCAGTGTTAGATTTAGTGTCAGTTTTAGTGTAAGTGTCAGTTTTACTGTCAGTTTTAGTGTCAGTGTCAGTTTTACTGTCAGTGTTAGTTTTAGTGTCTGTTTTAGTGTCAGTTTTAGTGTAAGTGTCAGTTTTAGTGTCAGTTTTAGTGTCAGTGTTAATTTTAGTGTCAGTTTTAGTGTCAGTGTTAGATTTAGTGACCGTGTCAGTGTAAGTGTCTGTTTTAGTGTCAGTTTTAGTGTCAGTGTTAATTTTAGTGTCAGTTTTAGTGTAAGTGTTAGTTTTAGTGTCAGTGTTAGTGTCAGTGTTAGTTTTAGTGTCAGTGTTAATTTTAGTGTCAGTTTTAGTGTCAGTGTTAGATTTAGTGACCGTGTCAGTGTAAGTGTCTGTTTTAGTGACAGTGTAAAAGTAGTGTGAGTGTTAGTTTTAGTGTCAGTTTTAGTGTAAGTGTTAGTTTTAGTGTCAGTGTTAGTGTCAGTGTTAGTTTTAGTGTCAGTGTTAGATTTAGTGACCGTGTCAGTGTAAGTGTCTGTTTTAGTGACAGTGTAAAAGTAGTGTGAGTGTTAGTTTTAGTGTCAGTGTTAGTTTTAGTGTCAGTTTTAGTGTAAGTGTTAGTTTTAGTGTCAGTTTTAGTGTAAGTGTTAGTTTTAGTGTCAGTTTTAGTGTCAGTTTTAGTGTAAGTGTTAGTTTTAGTGTCAGTTTTAGTGTCAGTTTTAGTGTAAGTGTTAGTTTTAGTGTCAGTTTAGTGTCAGTGTTAGTTTTAGTGTCAGATTTAGTGTCAGTGTTAGTTTGAGTGACAGTGTCAGTGTAGTGTGAGTGTTAGTTTAGTGTCAGTGTTAGTTTGAGTGACAGTGTCAGTGTAGTGTGAGTGTTAGTTTAGTGTCAGTGTTAGATTTAGTCTGTTAGTGTGTCAGCTTCAGTGTCAGTGTCAGTGTTGGTGTCACCGACAGGAACATTGTTATGTCAGTGTCAGTACCAGTGTTTGTGTTTGTGTCACATTTTGTCAGTGTGCCCATAATGTTGTTTCATTTTGTTAGTTTCATTGAGTTAGTATATGAGTGTATGAGTGTCAGTGTCAGTGCGTCAGTGTGAGTTTGTCAGTGTTTTCATGTGTCGTGGTGTCATCAAGCTTGTGTCTTAGTGTGAGTTTGTCATTGCGATTATTTTAGTGTCAGGGTGTCAGTGTGTTTGTGTGTCAGTGTGTTTGTGTGTCAGTGTGTTTGTGTGTCAGTGTGTTCGTATCAGCTCATCAATGTGAATTTGTCAGTGATTTGATGTGTCAGGGTGTCAGTGTGCTTCTGTGCTGGTGGGTTAGAGTGTTAGTGTGGGTTTGTCAGTGTTTTGTGTCCATGCGTGTCAGTGCGTGTCCATTGTTTTGGAGTGTGTTCAATTTGTGTTTAACAAATAGTGATGCAAAAATGTCGCACACAGAAAAAGTCTTCTTTTAACTTTAAAAACATGAAGAGAAGAACTGCAGCAGAATCGCTGCAGAATCGTAAATAATCTGCTCGAGACAGGAAGATGAGACGGAACGGTGCAGATGTGATTTGGTAACGTTATACCTTTGTTGCAATGATGGCTTGCAGAATATACTTGCAGGTTACAAGTCATGACAAGTCAAGTGCAGGAGAGGAAGAAAAGAAGAAAAACGACAGGGTGAGGGACACAGAGAGATATGGAGAGAGAGAGAGAGAGAGTAGATGAACGTCAACATGGCAAGTTACAGTGCATCTATCTATCTCTGGGATATGACATGATCATTAAATTCAAAACATTTTTCTTAAATACAAACCTGATTTTAGAGCTGAGGAGCGCAGTGACTAGATCTCTAATTCTTTTAGAATTTAACAAGAAGGATGATTGAGCAGTGTGTCGTAACCAGACTCTCATTTGTGCTGTTGTTTCACATGCAAATTCCATCAGCAGTAAAACAGACCTCTAAGGTTCTCCATTTTAATCTAAACTGAATGATGTGAATGTGAGAAGCTGAAATCTGAAGCCAGATTGATCATTTTTTTTAAAGATGCAGCTGGTCATTTTTGCGTGTCTGCATGCAGCGACAGAATACAGGAGAATCGGTTAGAATCAGAGCTGCTTAATGACTCAATGGGTTTTGGAACAACGATAAGACCATAACGATGGTGTCAGAATTCTTTTATTGCTTATAGATGATGTTCCTCACCCACGGTTCTGATCTCCAGGTCCATTCAGGGCCTCAGCACCGATTCCGTTCGGCAAAAGTCTTTGGGTTTGGAATTCAGTGACTCAGTTCTCGGTTCTTTCACACACTCGCGGTGTGTTTGAATAGAACCATGCTGTGTTCTCCCCCTCAGTCCTTTCGTCAATAGAACTCGTGTCAGACAGCATCTGCTGCTGTATTTGCATTCGATTTAGTGCATACTTGTTTGGCTGAATAGAATTACAGACTATGATCCTTTCTTTATTTAACTTATCCCTGCAGAAGAAAACCCTACTAAGTGCCCTCACTGGTAAAAAGTCACTCATTACCATGACGGATTAAAGCCCAGATGAGTTTCAGCCATTTAGATTTACACTCATTTGAAAGGGGCTAAATGAAGGCGGATCTGATTTGGACTGATTATCTAATTAACCAGATGCAGATTATTTTAGGAGAGGGATTCACTGCACCGTGCCTCTCAACTGGAGAAACACTGGAAGGTAAATATTCCTCTAACACCAGGAGATGTTCTGCTAACACTGTGTGCTCGAATCAGCATCATGGCACCGAGCCAGATTAAACACACCAGTGTGATTTAGCCCATAATGAGACTCCGTCCCGTCACACTAAAGCTGGCTTTTTGTTGATCTGCTTTCAAGTCCCAGAGTAATTAGACACTCCTGGCTGGCTCGCTAAAAATGCAAGCGTTCTTAGACAGGCGAGTGCTAAACAGTCTGGCTTTCAGAGCATCGCAAGACTTACCCATGATTTATGATCCACGTGTTCACTCTGGACACGAGAAAGGGCAAGGTGAAGTTCAATTCCGCTTACAAGTCGGGAGGAAACAGAGACCACACAACCCACTGAGAATTCTGGAAATCTTCCACACTTCCATCGATTATGCAGCTTAATTGATCTTTTGTTGGTCCTTTCAGTTCATTGACTTGATGAGTCCGTTTTCTGATTTTAGAATCATGTACATAAACCTACATTAAAGGGCTGGAGGCGTAACAATAACACCACCTACTGGACTGGAGTGTGGTGCTGAAGATTTGCCGGAGAAACAGATCATCACAATCTATGAGATGTGACATAAGGATCCTCGTCCAATTGGCGCACAGGTTTTATTTACACACAGAGAGAAAACAGCAGGAGTGAAGCCTCGGTGTGGAACTTTTAGCAATGTCCCAACCCTCCACACGGAGTGCCGCCTGTAATGACTCACATGAATCCAGATGCATGCTGCTCATTGGCCTCCTCTGGTGCAGATGATCGTACTGGTGTCACACGGTCGAGCGGTGGTGTTCATCATCTCTAGTGACAGCATTATTTCTAAACAGGAACACAGAGGTTTAGGTGAAACCATGACTGTTTTGGGTGATACAGCAACGAGATAAGTCAGACCCCAGAACAACTGATTCCTAATTAGATTTGCATCAGAGGTCTAGTAGCAGATGAAGATTCAGGAAGATTCAGGAGAGCTTCTCTGAGAATCGTTTTGAACAATAGAGGTGATGTGGTGGCTTAGTGGTGAGCACTGTGGCGTTGTACTTCCAAGGTCGTTTCCTGCCTCGGGTCTGTGTGTGTGTGTGCATGGAGTTTGCACGTTCTCCCCGAGCTCGGTGGTTCCTCCTGGTACTCCGCTTTCCTCTTACAGTCCAAACACCTGCACATTCTGTTCAATTCAATTTTATTTGTGTAGCGCTTTTAACAGTCGTCATTGTCGCAAATCAACTTTACCCAAACAAAAGAAAATTCTGGAAGTGTGTGTGAGATGTGAGTGTGTGTGAATCAGGATGATCAGATGGTCCCTGATGAACGAGTCGAGGGCGACGGCGCTGAAGGGAAAAACTCCCTGAGATGGAAGAAACCTCGAGACGACCCGGACTCAACAGGGAACCCATCCTCATCTGGGTGATAACGGAGAGCACGTTAGACTAATTGCTGTTCCCCAAATTGTCTGCAGTGTGTGTGAGTGTGTGTTTGTGCCATCCTTGGTGTCCCCGGTCTCGTGCCCTGTACCCAGGATAAAACGGGGTAGAAGTTGAATGAATACATTAATTACAGTAGAGAAGGCCCGAGTTTGCATTTCAGCTAGATTTACAAAAACAGAGTTGTTAAATAAAATATTCTACTTTATTTCAAAATCTTAGCATTCAAACACACATTGAATAAAAATAAATAAATGCATAAATAATAAATCAATCAATCAATCAAATTGAATTGTATATTCGGGTTCATTGATCCCAAGTCGGATCCATTAAATTCATGATTATATTCAGTTTCATACTTTTTTCTCTTTATGTATGAAAAACGTACTAAACCTTTTCTTCTGACTGATTCCCTCTCTCATATCTGTACCTTTAATAATTTCACTGAATCTCTGTGTAGATTAAATTCACATTTAAGTTCTAACACGTGCCCTGGAGGCGCCAGTGATTGTTCAGTTTCTCAGCGTCTTCTCTCCACTGTAGGTGTAAAAATGGCTGTAATTACCAGGGAGATGGTGAGAACAGGATGTGAGCGCAGGACTGTACGGCTGCAGCGCCGCGTCTGCTCAGTGAGAGGATCTAAACTGTGTCCTTGCCCAGATCCCTGGTGGCCCTTTCACCGACGCTGCGCCATCTTGGGAGGCCGATCAAAAGCTGTCCTGTGTGAGGGAGAGATGCATTCTGGGTCAGGGCGTGCTTGTGCGGTGAGCCGTGGAGACGGCGCGCTCAAGTCCGATGGACGATGTGGATCACGAGGAGACGGCAGACTGTCCCGCTGCAGTCCACTTCTCTTTTCATGGGGGACTTATTTCCCTTTCAGTGCGAGCTTCAGCGAGTGTCCGAGGACATGAAGTCTTTGGTCCCGTTGATTCGTTTGTCCTCTTTTAATTGCTGCAGGTTTTTTTTTTTACTCAAAGTCAGTGTGATAATGACACCGTTATCATATTTGTAGCTGCTGATTAATGATAGAACTGCTAATTATCTTCAATTAATTAAATGCAGTATCTATTTGCACCCGGGGGAGAAAAGCCACACAGCAGCTACTGTATACATTCACTCCGTCCTCACCAAAAAAGAGAAAAATAAATCCGGGTCAGGGGTGGCAGGTGTTCTGGGTGTTTTTCGTGACGTGCACACGGCAACAGTGATAAACACAGTAATAAACTCCAGCGTGTAGACGAATGGAGTCTTCGCACCGCCAAATCAAAACGTGCCAACCGTGTAATATGCAAAGTGAATGTAAATAGATGCAGACAGGACCGGGGTGTGACTACACGACACCTGGGTGTAAATAGTTACGGACACACACAGGTACTCATAGCCACGTGGGCTAATCCAGTCCGGCTGCAAATATCATCTGCCTTATTTAAAGGTCTTTTATCTAAATGATATACAACCTAAAAGGGAAGACATGACATGTATTTGTCATTAGTTACTTCATATTATAGAGAACATCTGTAGAAAAACACAGGAAGAATTTCTACATCTAAAATGACAACAGAACAAAAAATAGTGTGATGAAGTGGTGTAACTTCACTGCTCATTATTCCACAACATCACATCCAGCAGCGCTTGATCCCTCTTACACCGCCGTTACAGCAGCTCGAAACACTCACTCCTTCAGTTACAGCTTTATCTCAGACTCGTACTGGAGGCTCCTTCCGGCTCCTGCTACAGAAACGCTTTTCTCCTCACACCAAACGTCTCTGGATCAAAGATGGCAGATGTTTATTACGTTTATCGTCAGTGGAATGTGCGCTGTACGCGTTACTACAGACACTTTTCAGAAACATATCAGCACGTTGTGGTGTGTAACGACTGTAACGGACTCGTCAGTATGAAGCTCGGGTGTTGATCGCGTAAGATTTTCGCTTTTGTAGGTCAGAAACCCTGAAGCTGGAAACACATCCTCGTGTCGTTTTGTCACCTTTTCAGTTCCGTTGTTTGAGGCGTACAGACGGGACGCTGAGAGACACAAAAGCTCTCACCTCGTTTGGTAGCGTAAAGACAGATATGAGAGGGTCACTGTGGGTCGTCCGTCTCTGCAGACAGACGAGCTCGTCTGGATAAGAGTGTGAAAATCCTCAGCCTCCTCCGCCCGCAGAGTCTGTTGCTAGGATACAGCGAGGAAGGTGATGTGGGTATTTATTCTGACTGAGTGGCAATGGAATGAAATAACTTCCTGTTACTCATGTTTCAGGTATTTATCTGGGAATTGTTGCATTCACAAAAACATGTGTCTGATTGTTTTAAACGGCGATTTTCATCTGACCTGTGGCTTAGGTCGAGAAGACGCAGCCAGGACCG
>QNUK01000883.1:175672-183172 GCA_013621035.1 Clarias magur | reverse complement strand
GGTCCTAAAAACGTGAAAACACGTGCAGTTTATCGAATGACCACTAGGAGCAGTCTCTAAACATGAGAGAGGTCCCATGGAGCCCCAAGTTAAAATGTTGAACTTTACAGCAGAAATAAACATGTTTACAGCCAGGTACAAAAAACTAATGAAAAGTAAATAAAACAGGTCTTTTTGAGTTCCCTTTCAGGACAGCTGGACAGGGGGGTCAATATTTATGTAACCAGCTAACTGGATTGGTGAACTCCACGTCTGTGTGGGCCCTGACACGGCACGGTGTGAAGGGTGCGGATCACACAGCTCAGTCTAAGGCGGAGTAACGTTAGCATATAAATTAGCTAGCCTGTGCTAACTGAAGTAGGTAGACGTGTTCCGCCCAATGGCTGGGTTCCATGTGCTCCGCCCATTTGTCCATTTAGGCAGGGTGTAGGCGGAGTCAGCACCTGCCACGATGGTGATGCCGAGAGCTCGTCCCCGAGGGAAGGTCACGACTCCCCTAAAACCAGCCGACACACACTAGACGTGAGAGATGCACACGGTCCAGTTCTTCATCAGACTCACAGGAAGAATCTGATTTATACAGAAGATGTCCTTTTTACAGTTAGAATGTATACAGTGTCCTGTGTGTGTGTGTGTGTGTGTGTGTGTGTGTGTGTGTGTGTGGGTTGGTGGTGATACCAGTCTGATGTTAAGATCCTCGACGCTCTTTCACGTGTTCGTCACGTGGCACTGAAGGTTCTGCTTGAGAAATGTTCTCAGACGTTCTCGCACTAAGCAGTTTTGACAGCTGGATACCGAGTGGACTTTATGGTTTGCGTAGCAGTATTCGGATCGTGACTCTGCTCCAGTGCAGACGTCTGCTGCACATCTGGAGATTTTTGCTGATGACGATGTGTAAACGTGGAGTTGGTGTTGTGGAACGTTCCAGCACCGTTCTCGTGAGTGAGTTACAGTTGATGAATATGCAGAGTGTGTGGTTGTTATATTATTGTTTCTGAAAATGTAAAACAGTGGGCGGAGCCAATGCAAATTGTGCTTCAGTGCATGCTGGAAGGCACGGCCGGAGGGCGTGTGTTAAACCTGTGGAGACGTCTTTCTGTCATTGGACGTGGAAAAACAAGCAATTTATTTAATAATGAAGTTACGAAGCACTCGAGTCTTCTCCTTATGTTGTGTTTGTTAATAACAGCGTGTCAGTGTGAGGTCTGCGCTCCTCTCCACCATCAGGAACAATCAGCACACGGATAAAACCCCTTTTATAAAGCGCGTGTGTGATGTCATTAAACGGCAGTCGGAGGTGCCGGAGCTCGTGTGCACCTGCGTGTCGCTGTGCGCTGAATTAAAGCATCTCTGCATGTTGATCCTTTTCAGCGGTGGAAAGGCGCGTAGCGAGGACCGATGGGGCCGAGGCCGCGTCTCTGTGTAACATCTCCGAGCCGCTGTGGGAGGGGCAAGGTGTAGCGCATAATTCACTGAGAGAAGTGGGCGGGGCGTTCGCCGGGTGCTTCCCCGTGTCCACGAGGACGTCCCTGGCCGGCTAGTAAAGACGACTTCACCACTACAGACGTCTCCTTTCCTCGCCTCCTCTCCTGCCTCGCCTCAGCTCGTGCCTCAGCGCAGGGGATGGATCGCCATGGCACGAGTTGAGTCCGGGGCCCGGGTGGGTAAGGGCCCGGCGTTTGTTCTGGACTGGAGCTCTGCAGCGCCACTTTCCTGTCCACACGCCACCACAGCACAGAGGAGTCTGTGTTTGGGGCAGGTTTAGTTATTTTGGGACATTATGGGTATCTTATGTGTTGTTGCTGGTCAGCTCTTACACAACACTAATGTCCCCCAGAGACGCTCCAGAGACGCTCCAGACAGGTTTTTATTTATTTAGTTTTTGCACAGAAAAAATAAACAAACCGCTTTCATCTATTTTGGGGTTTTAGTGTTATGTTGTTTCTAAAGACTCTCTCTCTCTGTCTCTCTCTCTCTCTCTCTCTGTCTCTCTCTCTGTCTCTTTGTCTCTCTTCAGGGCCGCCATGTCAAGACAGGCCAGCTTGCCGCAATCAAGGTCATGGACGTCACGGGGGTACGGAAAAATATTTCTCCACTTCTCTCTTCGTCTCTATTTCCCCATCTTTGTCTGTCTTAAATGCTTACAGTGCGCGCGCACACACACACACACACACACACACACATATTAAACCAAGGCATATTTAGAATCCATGTGTTTAAAATAGAAGAGAGAATTTTCACATTGAACAATTTCAACCAAATTCACCTTCATCTTTGATCCTCCTCACACACACACATATACACACTCACACACACACTCTAATGGAATGCAGTCAAAATAACAAACTAATCCCTGTGTGTGTGTGTGTGTGTGTGTGTGTGTGTGTGTGTGTGTTTCCTCTGACAGGATGAGGAAGAGGAAATCAAGGCGGAGATCAACATGCTGAAAAAGTACTCGCACCATCGCAACATCGCCACGTACTACGGAGCCTTCGTCAAGAAAAACCCACCTGGCGTCGACGACCAGCTGTGGGTCAGTGCAGAGGAGTGACATCAATCATCACACACACACACACACACACACACACACACACACACACACACACACACACACACACACACACACACACACACACACACACACACACACACACACACACACACACACACACACACACACACACACACACACATGAACACACACACATGAACAGACACACACGAACACACACATGTACACACACACACACACACACACACACACACACACACACACACACACACACACACACACACACACACGTACACACCACACACAACACACACACACACACACACACCACACACACACACACGCACCACATACATTACATGAACACACACATGCACACACACACACACACACACACACACACGTACACACACGTACACACACATGCACACACATGCACACACATGAACACACACATGTGCACACACACACATGAACACACACACATGTATACACACACACGTGCACACACACACACACACACACACGCGCGCACACACACACACACACACACACACACACACATCTATTACACACACACGTACACACACGTACACACACATGCACACACATGCACACACATGAACACACACACATGCACACATGTGCACACACACACACGCACACACATGAACACACACGCACACACATGAACACACACACATGCACACACACACACGTGCACACACACACACACACACACACACACACACACACACACACACAACACACACACACACCACACACACACACACACACACACACACACACACACACACACACACACACACATTGAAATTGAAATTTAGTTTTCTTTTTTCTGAGCAAGTGTTTATTATTTATTTATGATGTTGAACGCGGCCGTTCCTTCGGGAGCGCCCCCTGGTGTTTCAGGAGACCGCCAGCTCGCGCTCCTCGGCACATCGTGTTGGTCCATGTTCTCGCAGTGCAGCGCCCCCCGGTGTCCGGATGTCTCCGTCAGTTCCCCCCAGTCAGTTTCATCACAGTTGTGAAAGACAGAGTGCTTGTGCGTCTCTGGTGTCGCACGCCGTGTCCCGGCTCACTCGGCACGTGTACACGCCCCTTCGATAACGCCGCTACGCTTTAGCCTTGTGTTAGTCGCCAAGTGTTTATAGCAGTAGGCTGGAACGTTTAACGCAACATTATGATGAGTGTCCTCTAAAAAACGGAAACAAGTGTATAGAGCATGTATGTTTGTTTATTTACTTGTTTGTTTGTTTGCTTCATACTAATGAATAAATGAGGCTTCTAATATGTTGTGTGTGTGTGTGTGTGTGTGTGTGTGTGTGTGTGTGTGTAGTTGGTGATGGAGTTCTGCGGCGCCGGCTCAGTCACAGACCTGATAAAGAACACTAAAGGGAACTCGCTGAAGGAGGAGTGGACGGCGTACATCTGCAGAGAAATCCTGCGTGTGAGTCTCTCCAGTTCTCATCACACTGACACGTTTATGTACATTCATGTGTAGAGCTGAATTTAACCACTCAAACTAGAACTTTATCTTCATTACAGCCTCAGAGTCAGGATGAGGAGGACGGCCTGGTGCAGGGGGAAGGGAGGTGTAGGCGGAGCTGGGATGTGGGCGGAGCTGGGGTGCAGGTGGAGATGGGGGCGCATGGAGGGTGGAGTGCAGGTGGGTGTAGGCGGAGCTGTGTGTGGGCGGAGCTGGGGTGTAGGCGGAGCTGGAGTGTAGGCGGAGCTGTGTGTGGGCGGAGCTGGGGTGTAGGCGGAGCTGGGGTGTAGGCGGAGCTGGGATGTAGGCGGAGCTGGGGTGGAGTTAATAAACACGAAGCAAAAGAAAAGAACATACACGTAGCGTTCTGTGGGAACTCTTAACTGATAAAGTATGAAAATATGACCGGTACAAGATGAGGACAAACTGAAACCTGGAACTCAAATACACAAACTGATGAGTGACAGAGTGTGGAGAGACAGGTACGTCCTCAGTCTCTCTGGTTACAGACCGAGCGCTGGCGAGTCTAATCATCACACCGCAGTGGGAGTTACAGATCTGATCAGATTTAAATGAACCTGTGTGTGTGTCTGTGTGTGTGTGTGTGTGTGTGTGTTATAGGGTCTTACTCATCTTCACCAGCACAAAGTCATCCACCGTGACATTAAAGGGCAGAACGTCCTGCTGACGGAGAACGCAGAGGTCAAACTGGGTGAGTACAGGGGAACAGGGGAACGTGTTAAAGCCAAGAGAGTGAAGTGTGGCGTGATCTCTGCCTGTGACGTGTGTTTACTTAAACCGCAGTAGCAGTGTGTTCGTGTGTGTGTGTGAGTGTGTGTGAGTGTGTGTGTGTGTGTATGTATCAGTGTGAGCGTGTGTGTGGTTGTTTTCATGTGTGTGTTTTTTTGTGTGTGTGAGTGTGTGTGTGTGTGTCAGTAGGTGGTGTAACGGTTCATGCTGAAGTGTTCAGTGCTCCTGTGCTGCAGTCGGTCACTGAGGCTCTGTTTATTTTCATGTTTATTAACACGTTTCTCCCTCATCTCACTCATTTCTCATTTCTCCAGGTCATCTCACTCACTGGTGTGTTTTCTGTGACCCTGAAAATTATTTTTCATATTTCTGAGATGCTGTAAGAGTCAGAACCAGTATTTTTTTTTCTGGTGCGTAATTGCTGTAGCGCTAGTCTGGAACGAAATGTTCAACATGCACAAATGTGTTTGATGATTAGGGGTGTGCATACTTTTGGTCAATCTATCTTTATCTTACTAAAAATAATAACATCAGCAATAATAATCATACAGTTTGGGTTGATTAGTAGAGACAGATTTGTTTGTTCCTCTGAGCGAGGTTTTGGACCCGGTGAAACATCGTTTTCTTTCCTGCTGGGTTGCCGTGACAACGGTGCCCGTGGCGACCAGGAGAGAGAGATGCTGAGGCAGATGGTCTTATGCACTCCATCAGAGACTCTCACCTTGTTACTGTACACTGATGTATTACAGCCAAGCACTGGGGTCTGATTCTCTGTGTGTGTGTGTGTGTGTGTGTGTGTGTGTCACCAGTGGACTTTGGTGTGAGTGCACAGTTGGACCGCACCGTGGGCAGGAGGAACACGTTTATCGGCACGCCGTATTGGATGGCTCCGGAGGTCATCGCTTGTGATGAGAATCCAGACGCAACGTACGACTTCAAGGTAGTTTAACGACACAGCGAGTTTGTTTAATTACATCATCACACACTCACTCCGTGTTTGTGTTTGTGTGGTAAAATTCCCTCTCTGTGTTTCAGAGTGATCTGTGGTCTTTAGGAATTACAGCTATAGAGATGGCAGAAGGAGCTCCGCGTAAGTCCACAACACAAACCCTGTGTCACGTGAAAAACCTGATCAAGCACTTACTGACCTCACTCTCTCTCTCCCTCTCACTCTATCACTCTCTCCCTCTCTCTCACTCTCTCTCTCTCTTACTCTCCCTCTCTCTCCCTCTCTCTCTCACACACTCACTCTCCCTCCCTCTCCCTCTCACTCTATCACTCTCTCTCTCACTCTCATTCTCACTCCCTCTCTCTCTCTCTCTCTCTCTATCTCCCTCTCACTCTCTCTCTCTCACTTTCTCTCTCACTCTCTCTCTCACACACTCTCTCACTCTCCCTCTCCCTCTCACTCTATCACTCTCTCCCTCTCTCTCCCTCTCACTCTCTCTCTCTCTTACTCACCCTCTCCCTCTCTTTCCCTCTCTCACTCTCCCCCCCCTCTCTCTCTCTCCCCCTCTCTCTCTCCCTCTCCCTCTCACTCTCTCACTCTCTCTCACACACTCTCTCACTCTCCCTCTCACTCTATCAATCTCTCTCTCTCCCTCTCCCTCTCACTCTCTCACACTCTCTCACTCCCTCTCTCTCTCTCACTCTCACTCCCTCCCTCTCTCTCTCTCTTTCCCTCTCTCACTCTCCCCCCTCTCTCTCTCACTCTCCCTCTCACTCTCTCACTCACTCTATCTCTATCTCCCTCTCACTCTCTCTCTCTCACTCTCTCTCACACACTCTCTCACTCTCCCTCTCACTCTATCACTCTCTCCCTCTCTCTCACTCTCTCTCTCTTACTCTCACTCTCCCTCTCTCTCACTCTCTCACTCTCTCCCTCTCACTCTCTCTCTCTCCCTCTCCCTCTCTCTCTCTCACTCTCCCTCTCCCTCTCTCACTCTCTCTCACTCTCTCTCACTCTCTTTCCCTCTCTCACTCTCCCCCCCTCACTCTCTCTCTCATGCACTCTCACTCTCTCTCACTCTCTCCCTCTCTCATTCTCTCTCTCTCACTCTCTCCCTCTCACTCTCTCTCTCTCTCTCTCTCTCTCATTCTCTCTCTTTCTCATTCTCTCTCTCTCCCTCTCTCCCTCTCACTCTCTCTCACTCTCTCTCACTATCTAACTCCCCTCCTCTCTCACTCATTCTCTCTTGCTCTCTCTCCCTCTCTCCCTCCCCCCTCTCTCTCTCTCACTCTTTAGCTCTGTGTGATATGCACCCGATGCGAGCGCTCTTCCTCATTCCTAGAAATCCAGCTCCCCGACTCAAGTCAAAGAAGTGGTGAGTGTCGAGTCCCTCTGCGCGCTGTTCTCCTCTCAGCACTCTCACACACTCTGGGTTCTAACAGAGACGTTCTCACACCGCACCGTCCTGATCTCCCTTCTCCATGGTGGTCTGTGTGTCTACATTTTCCAGTGTATTTGATATCTATATGGTCAGATTGAGCTGATCCTGAGTCAGCGGTTAGTGGAGAGCAGAAGGACAGGAAGTGAGAGTTGTGGATCTCAGCAAGTGATTAAAATATCACATCATTAATCGGCCGTTTCAGCGTCAGGCTGCAGGAGTAAATAAACATAAACGAGTTATAAACTAATGAATCCTGTAAGCTGTGATGCAGAGGAAGTGGAGGGAGCAGAGGATGAGCTTTAGGACAGAAACATGATGTTTAAGGTTTGTGTTGATTC
>QNUK01000883.1:160672-170672 GCA_013621035.1 Clarias magur | reverse complement strand
TGTGTGTGTGTGTGTGTGTGTGTGTGTGTGTCTGTGCGTGTGTGTGTGTGTGTCTGTCTGTCTTTGTGTCTGTGTGTGTGTGTGTCTGTGTGTGTGTGTCTGTCTTTGTGTCTGTGTGCGTGTGTCTTTCTGTGTGTCTGTGTGTGTGTGTGTCTGTGTGTGTGTATGTGTCTGTGTGTGTGTGCGTGTGCGTGTGTCTGTCTTTGTGTCTGTGTGCGTGTGTCTGTCTGTGTGTGTGTGTGTGTGTCTGTGTGTGTGTGTGTGTGTGTGTGTGTGTGTGTGTGTGTGTGTGTGTGTGTGTGTGTGTGTGTGTGTGTTCTGCTTTTCCTGTCTGTTTCTTCTGCATTTCTTTCTAACAGTATTAATCTGCCTGTCTGTAAAGCTGTCTCACTCTTCTTTTCCGCTCTCTATTATCTTTCGTTCTTGTCCTCTGCTCCGGTTCTGCTGGGTTCCGCCGGGTTCTCCTGTTAGGAGTATATCCGCCGGCAGCTGGAGGAGGAACAGAGGCAGCTGGAGATTTTACAGCAGCAGCTCCTGCAGGAACAGGCTCTCCTTCTGGTAAACTAACCCTTGCTGTGACCTTTCACCTCCACACCTCCTCTGCACTTCCGTCCTGGTGATGTGTGTGTGTGTGTGTGTGTGTGTGTGTGTGTGTGTGTGTGGTACTTGTGAGTATTGATCAGTGAGATGAACAGAGAGGTGGAAAAATCATGATTCAAAAATCATTGTTCTTAATACGGCCGTGAATTAAAAACATGAACGAGGCGATATGAAGGTGGAGCGAGTGGAAATCAACAGGAGAAGATAAATGAAACTTTATAAAATGTGTGTAGAAGAAATGACTGAAATCACTGCAAGTCGGTGAGGAGTGTGTGATGAGATAATCGGCTTTTATCCACAAAGTAGAGGTTTACGTTCTGCCAGCCGAACCCTGCTGGGGGTCTCGTGGTCAGGGGCAGCGGGGTGATGGTGCGCCTGTGCAGTGGCTTTGCTCCTAAACTCTGGAACAGCATTCCACCTGAGCCACGTAACATTACGGCCGCCCTCTGGTTAAAGCCAAACTCACTTATTTACAATGACTATTCATATTTTATCATTTTATCATTTTGTTTTATTTATTATTATTATTATTATTATTTATTATTATTATTATTATTATTAATTTTGTATTTATTAATTTATAAATATGGGTTTTATTTAGTTTTTGTATTTTTTATTTCTATTCTATTGCCACTTTATTGTTATTTTTAGTGTTGTGAAGCACTTTGGGTCAACTTAGGTTGCTGTAATGTTCTATATACTGTAAATAAATGCTGATTGATTGATTGAATAGTGTCTCGTCTTGCCACGTGTTTATTTTCCACACGTGTACACGTGACATTTCAGCTCTGTCCTGTTTTGTGACTCGCTCCAGCCCAAAACACAGTGCATGTCGAGCATGCATTGTAGAAGCATGAGTAGAAGTAGAACACACCAGGGTTCTGTCCAAACACACTAAACCCTAAACCTCTCCAGTGAGTTAAAGCTCAGAGCCCGCCCCGGCCCGTTGGAGCGTGAGCCCCGCCTCTGTGTCCCGGCGCGACGCTCCCCTCTGCAGTGTGGCCGAAGCGTTATCGAGCGGGCAGATTGATTTCCGACAGCCCCGCGGTGATTAGCGGCGGCTCTGTAGCTTCTGCCTCACTGCTGTGGGAAATTAGATTTGGAGCTGCTGGATAATTGGCTATCAATAGATTTATCTCACAACCCTAATGGCTCTGTATGTAAATGTAAACGCGTTCCCCAGCGACGCTGCCTGAAGAGAAAAAAGACAGCACGAAGAAACCTTTCAGAAACTGCATCGGTTCCATGTGATGTTTAGAGATGTGCGATTTACTGGCTGTTTAACAGACCCGTTAGCAGCGCTGCCAGATAGCATGATAGCATCTGTGATCATCCGGCAACGTGTCTGGCTTATAAATGTCCCGCGTCGCCTCTTTACCTTCTTATCTCTCGTTTTCACCTTCAGCACCGTTACTGCACTCGGAGTGTCTGCTCATCGGCCTTCAACAACACACACACACAGACACACACACACACACACACACACACACACAACAACATACACACACACAACAACACACACAACAACACACACACACACACACACACACACACACACACACACACACACAACAACACACACACACACACACACTACAACACACACACACACACACACTACAACACACACACACACTACAACACACACACACACACACACACACAACAACAACATACACACACACACACACACACAACAACATACACACACACAACAACACACACAACAACACACACACACACACACACACACACACAACAACATACACACACACAACACACACAACAACACACATACACACCCACACACACACAACAACACACACACACACACACACAACAACATACACACACACAACAACACACACACACACACACACACACAACAACACACACACACAACAACACACACACAACAACACACACACACAACAACACACACACAGCACACACACAACAACACACACACACACACACACACACACACACACAACAACACACACACAACAACATACACACACAACAACACACACACACACACAACAACACACACACACAACAACACACACACACAACACACACACACACAACAACATACACACACAACAACACACACACACAACAACACACACACACTCACACACACACACACACAACAACACACACACACACACAACAACACACACACACACACACACACACACACACACAACAACACACACACACACAGCACACAACACACACACGCAGTCGCGCGTCCTGATGGAGCGCAGTGTAATACGGGTCCGAGTCATGCTAGTTAAGCTCTGAAACCTCGAGTCGTGTTCAGCTACTGATCAGTGTGTAACGTGCACAAAGAACAACGACGGCTGATGCATTTCACTCTTCTGGGTTGAACACAATAAGGAAAAAATATTTCATATATTATATTTAAATACATACACTTTGTTGTAGCTCAGTGGTTAAGGCGTTGGAGTTCGATTCGGAAGGTCCTGGGTTCAAATCCCTCAACCACCAAGTTGCCACTGTTGGGCCCCTGAGCGAGGCCCTCAACCCTCAACTGCTCAGATGTATAATGAGATAAAAATGTAAGTCGATCTGGACAAAGGCGTCGACTAAATGCCTAAATGTAAATGTAATAATAATAAAAAAACAAACCACAATTGTCCAGTAAAAGTCTGTCCGTAATAGCCGTCTATCTTTGAGCTGAAAAAGAAACTCCAGGCTGATGCTGTGTATGTGGAGTGAAGAAGGAGCCTGGAGATGTATCGAATGGGGTACGATGTATGACAGAGACGTTTAGAAATGAAAAATATAAACACTAATGTGTATGTATGAGTGAGAAGATCCAACAGTACACAGAAACGTCAGTGTTGAGGTAATTAACACACACTGCAGTGTTTATAAGGTCCAGTTAAACTCCTCTGAAGCAGTTAGATGAGATTACTGTAACATTGGGGGATTTTACTGGGAACTGCTGCGTTATTCATCCTGCTCGTAATCCTGAACCCAGTGGCTCACACACTCCATATTCAGCAGCACATAAAATAGCACCCGATCCAGCGCATCCACATCCTGTGAAAATGCTGATTGTGTGTGTGTGTGTGTGTGTGTGTTTTGCGGCAGGAGTATAAGCGGAAGCAGCTGGAGGAGCAGCGGCAGGCGGAGAGGCTTCAGAGACAGCTCCAGCAGGAGAGAGCTTACCTGGTTTCCCTCCAGCAGCAGCAGCAGCAGCAGGAACCTCGACCTGCCGAGAAGAAGCAGCTCTACCACTACAAGGACTCGGTCAACCCCAGCGACAAACCCGCCTGGGCCAAAGAGGTACAGACATGTTTTCTTCCAAAACTCTTGTTCATTATCAGGATTCTGACTCGTGCCTGAAACCCGGGACGTTTTTGCTCTAGACTACAGACGGCCAAGCGACTCGAAAATGGATCAAATGTTTGCAAGGTCCAAAAAAACAACTCTTCAGTCTTTAGTGAAGGTGATCTCGCCCGCAGATGGATTTAAACTGTAAAGACACATTTCTGCACCTCAGTTTCTCCCACACTTGATGAGTCCTCGCATTCCAATCATATAGCAAACCTGAGAGGGGGAGGAGCTTCTCTCAAGGGTGGTTAGCGGAGGTTAGTAAAGCAGCAGAAATAAAATAAAGATGAACTCCACTGTGTGGTGAGTTTTTAATGGTCTTAAGGGCCAAACAGTTGTGTAGAGTAAAGCGTGCCGGTTATTATGGTGTTTCTGCAGGATATGAGGAAATGGTCAGGAGTGAATTTTCTGTAAATAAGACACCATTAGAGGTTATTAGAGGTCACTAGGGGTCATTAGGAGTCACACAGGGTCATTAGAAGTGATTAGAGGTCATTTGAGGTTAAATATTCTTGACGTTAACATTCAGGATGATCTTTTACGAGCAGCAGCTTCCAGTAGAGAGAGAGTCCCTGACTCAGACTTCTCCAGATTCGGTTTTCTTCACATGATGTTTGTAATAAACGTTTTTATCCAGGTCATGAGGCGAGCCCAAAGTAATTCCCCTCGTCTGCCTACAAAAAACCAGAACCAAGAAGAGGCGCGGCTTTCGCACCTCCTCCTCCTCCTACCTGACCACTCCTCCAGCCAACCCCCTGCCCGCCCCCCATCTTACCCGGCCGCCGCCCCTTCTCACGCCCAGAGAGAGAGAGCAGAGCTTCAGCTCAGGCAGCTGGGCAACAGCGCCAACGTTCCCCGGATCCGGGTGTCCTGCGAGCCGGAGCCGGCTCAGATCAGCCAGGCGTTTCCGGGTCAGGGCCAGGAGAACCGTGGGCGGAGCCCTGGACGAACCGGCGCAAGGGACAGTGAGGTAGAGACACAGATGCCAAAAACCGTCCCTGACCGGAACTGGGCGAATCATGGCATCTTTGCCACTCTGGCTGCGGGGAATAAACTTCTGGCACTTTCTCTAAACTCCTCTCTGATCTCTTTCGGGTTTTTGGATCAACTCTTCGGGGAAACCTCATTTCCTTCTTTATTCCCAAAAGGATTTGTTGGGATTCTGGTGACCTCACGCTGTTTTGGTCTTTTCTCTTCAGCTTCGTCCTCGGTCTCACACTTTTACTCCTACAGAGGGACGGTGTCGGGTGAAGGCCGGGGTGAAGGCCGGGGTTTTGGTGGTGTTGAGCCGTGAGAATGTTCCATATCGGCTCATAACACTGCACAAACCCTCTCCTCTTGGGGTGGGAATAAAAAATGCTAAGCATTAAAGTTTCTCTTTTTTCTCTCTTTTTAATCTCTCTCTTTAGATTAGGTTTCCTCTTCTCCTCCTTTATTGATGTTTCGTTATTACGAGGAAGATTTGTGTTTGCGTAAAGATAACCTGTAGTGGAATCTAAAGCGAATCGCTCTCCCGTCTGTAAGCGTCAGGCTCGCGGCAGTCTCAGCCAGTCAATTTAAACAGATATAATTAGAAGAATAAAAGAACATGAAGCCATGCTGTCGATATCAGCGTTTATAGATTTTGATAACTGATTCAGAAAAATAAATGAGCTGTTGTTTCACAGTCGCTTCTTATTAATCTCTCAGTCCATGAAGGCTGGTGTGTAGCGATTTCATTTAGATGTGTCTTCTCTCGTTCCCCTGCATCCATCCTAATGAGCTGTTTTAGTTTCACCGTGCAGAAAGATCAGGCTTTTAGACTTCAGCGGTTACACACTGACTGCTAGGCTGTGAGTTTCTTAAAGATAATGAGTGTGCTGAATTCAGAGCAGAGTCGGGACTGAAGCAGCCTGAGGAGTGAGGTTTAGTTTCGGACACGTTCCCACGATGTACCTGATCACTTCCTGTTCCTTCCTCAGGTGGAGGAACGCTCCAAACTGAACCGGCAGAGTTCTCCGGCTCTGCAGCACAAAGTGGCCAATCGAATATCCGACCCGTCGCTGCCTCCTCGCTCCGAATCCTTCAGCAGCGGGGGCATCCAGCAGGCTCGGACTCCGCCCATGCACCGCTCCGTCGAGCCCCAGGTACTCTCCCTGATTTAAACTCCGTCATGATGAAGGCCTCCTTAGATTCTAACCTTATACACTCCTTAACAAGCCTCAGTCTTACAGTTAAAGCAAATAAATGCTGCATTTGTTTTTTATCCATTTGTACCTGCGTTTGATAATGCTGAGGACTTACAGCGTAACCTCTGACACTGGAGACTCCTTCCTTAAATGTTACATAAACTTCGACGCGGAGTCCTTACGAATGATCCGTTACCATAGAAATGATAACGTATTAAATCCTGCGTACTGTCAGAGAATTGATCAGCACCCTCAGGACGCAGACCTCAACAGCGCTGTGATGTAATGATCGTTGGCACTTGTCTGATGTTGACTTTTGGACCTCGGGTTCTCCAGATGGCACACTTGGTCTCGGTGAAGTCTCACGGTTCCTCCATGACGGGCTCGCAGTCTCTGCACGATCAGTCTTCCCAGGGCGTCTCGGCTTTCCAGGAGAGTCTGTCGCCCCACCGGCCCCCGATGCCCCGGCAGAACTCGGACCCCACCTCAGAGACGCCCATGCCTCCACCTCGCATCACCAGCCGCGATGAAAAGTTCGAGCGCGGCTCCTGGCTGAGACAGGAAGAAGAGGTTCCACCCAAGGTGCGGCATTAGTGTTCCTCTGTTCTTCAGAATGATTTCATTTTCCAGCATCACGTCTGAGATCCTCTTTGGTTTTAGGTTCCTCAGAGGACGACCTCTATTTCTCCTGCACTGGTTAGGAAGAACTCACCTGGTAATGGACCTGGAGGTCTCGGGCCGAGGCCAGGTTCTCACCTCATTCGAGCCAGGTACACACACACACACACACACACACACACACACACACAGGTGTATCATGGAGAATAATTGTGACATATAAATGACCTGAGTAAAACATTTCTGTGACTAAAAAGGGATTAGTTGCAATTGTTTTTGCATTTGATGATTTTATCTCAGAACCATGTGATCAGTATCCCAAAGTCTTGCTAATGTCCAGTAAAGTGTTGGAGCTGGTGCATTGTCAACGCTAACAGCAGCCTGGTGCAGTGAATTAGCCAGTGTGTTCCTGGAACAGACCCTGATTCTAAAAGCTCATAATGAATTATACACGACTGATGATTGATTGATGTGTAACAGGAAGTTACCTCTGTAGGCAAGGTGTTTTATTAGCATCATCCACAGAGACTCCTTATGAAAGTCTAAAAGCCAGGCTGTTGTTCCTCTTCAGTCCTACACTAAATCCACTAATCAGCTCTCGTTCATCTCGCAGCAACCCGGACCTGCGGGTCTCCATGGAGCCGGGACTCCCGAGGACGAGCAGCGGCAGCTCCTCCAGCTCCAGCACTCCAAGCTCTCAGGGCGGATCCAGCGAGAGGAACCGAATGGGAGGTGAGAAACCCTCAGAGATCCTCACAAACCCTCAGAGATCCTCACAAACCCTCAGAGATCCTCACAAACCCTCAGAGATCCTCACAAACCCTCAGAGAACCTCACAAACCCTCAGAGAACCTCACAAACCCTCAGAGATCCTCACAAACCCTCAGAGATCCTCACAAACCCTCAGAGAACCTCACAAACCCTCAGAGATCCTCACAAACCCTCAGAGATCCTCACAAACCCTCAGAGAACCTCACAAACCCTCAGAGATCCTCACAAACCCTCAGAGATCCTCACAAACCCTCAGAGAACCTCACAAACCCTCAGAGAACCTCACAAACCCTCAGAGAACCTCAGAGATCCTCACAAACCCTCAGAGATCCTCACAAACCCTCAGAGAACCTCACAAACCCTCAGAGATCCTCACAAACCCTCAGAGATCCTCACAAACCCTCAGAGATCCTCACAAACCCTCAGAGAACCTCACAAACCCTCAGAGATCCTCACAAACCCTCAGAGAACCTCACAAACCCTCAGAGATCCTCACAAACCCTCAGAGATCCTCACAAACCCTCAGCGAACCTCACAAACCCTCAGAGAACCTCAGAGCCAGAAGCTCTCTGAGCCCGCGGGTGTCTGTAATCCTGTGAGACGTGTTTCGACTGTTCGACACTCCACACGGTTAAAGCAGGTGCTTTTGAACATCTCCGTGTCTCACACTCAGCATTTTATTCATCACTTCACGTGAATAGTGTTACATTTTAGCTGATGATAAAACAAACTAAATATTAAACATTTTTATTTTTACTGATGTTGATCTGTTTTGCTTGCTAAATAATAGCAAGTTTAAATAACAAGTTTAAGTAAGATATCTTTAATAGCTTAAAGTCTTCTTTGTGCACGGATTTTATTCTGTGTTTAAGTTTTAAATAAAGAATATAAACAGCTCTGCCTTTAGAGATGAAACACGTCGTGTGTGAAGAGCTTTAAAGATCCTCAGTCAGAGCACCAGACGTTACGTAATATCAAATAGAATTATATACTCTACGCCACGTGCACGTTGGAAGCCGGGGTGATGTCATATCCTCCCGCAGCCGGGGAGCCCAGAGAGAGCTGATTGGCCGAGCTCTTTCAAGGGGGAGGGGCGGGTGGCTCTCCAATCGATCGTGACGCGAGACGGTCAGGGGCGTCCGTGAGCTGGCGCAAGCAGGCTGAGCGGATATCTCTCTCCTCCGAGTGTGTGACGCCGCTCCTTATGGTCCGTCAACAAGCGAGTCAAAAAGGTGTGGTTTGCTGGAGGAAACACGTGATGGCCTTCGCCCTCCCTGCTGGTGGTTGTAGCCTGGATGGAGGCCTCATGACAGCTGGAAATGAACCACACTTCATACTATTTTCCCTAATTTCCTTTTTGTTCTAAAACGCTGCTTTGCAACAAACCTTCGTTAAAGCCACTATAGAAATAAAAAAATATTTATTTACGTTTATTGGCTACACCTAAATTAGGCTGGAACAAATCTGAAAAATCATCATCATAATAATAATAATAATAAAAAACTGACTCACTGTCTATACGGCTTGATCCTGTATTCAGGGTGACGGGGGGCCTGGAGCTTATCCCAGGAGGCTTAGGGCACGAGATGGGGTACAACCAGGACAGGGTGCCAATCCATCACAGGACACACACACACAAGCACGGGGAGAACATGCAAACTCATGCACACACAGAGATGGGAATCGAACCTGGACCCTGGAGGTGCAAAGTGACAGTGCTAACCACTACACCACTGTACCGCCCTAAAATAAAAAAGTATAAACTGATAAAAAGATATCGCACTTTGACAAAGAATCCTTAAAAACTGTCATTATTGTTAGATGAGTTTGTCCTAATGGGAATAAAACACTTGAGGAAGTGATGTCATAGGAAACAGTGCACGATAATATTTGATCTTGTATGAGATTTTAATTCTGTTTACAGCGTTCGACATTCTGATCAATTTGTAGTCATGTAACGTTCTAAACACACTGAATAACGATACACACCTCCCTGTGATCAGCAGCAGCAGCACAGGGACCCTAAAGCTAATGGTACACACACACACACACACACACACACACACACACACACTGCACTCTGAGATGATGTTTATGTGGGATTTGATTGCAGGATCTGGAAAACCAGAGAGTTCTCCATCTGCTTCCCAGGAGACCAAACACAAGAGCCAGGAGGAGAACAGGGAGGTGACGAGACCGAGCCGGCCTGCTGTGAGTTCCTCAACACACACTCACACACACACACACACACACACACTCAAACACACACTCAAACACACTCATACACACACACACACACACACACACCACAGTATGTGAGCGGAGCCATATGGGTATGAACTGGGCTGAAAAATGGGCCCCATATAGGATTGTCCGCGGGTTCCGTAATGGCCCCATGTTAACTGCCCACGTGGATTTCATATAGGATTGAACTTGTCACAAAGTGGGACCCAACTGGGCAACATGCACAAGAC
>QNUK01000883.1:150000-155000 GCA_013621035.1 Clarias magur | reverse complement strand
CAATGAGGAGACGAACCGGCCGCCAGTCAAAGTGACCGATTACTCGTCGTCCAGCGAGGAGTCGGAAAGCAGCGAAGAGGAGGAGGGAGAGGGCGGAGCTCACGATGGCACAGTGCCAGTCAGTGACATCCCTCGCATCATGTGAGGAGCTTTCTCTCTCTCTCTCTCTCTCTCTCTCTCAAGTGTCATTTATAACTCTTTTCATAATCAAACTAAAACTTTCGCCTGGTTCACTAAATAAATGCCGAATTTCTCGATACGTGCTTGTCTATGTGGATGATGGTAAGTTTATTAACAAGTGCATTCATGGCATGGTTTCTTTATATTTGGCCACTCCCACAAGTCTCCACTGAAGGCACCGGTATTAACAAGTTTGCCTCCGTCCCGTTTCCAGGCCGTCAGCTGGTCAGGGCGGGAACGAGCCGTTCGGAGGGCTGGTGGGTCCCGAGGATTCCCATGACGAGTCTTACGGGAACAATTCTAAAGACAGCACCCTGATGATGAGAGAGGTGAGAACACCAGCGTCTTCTCAGTCACATCACATGACCTTCTGTTATCATCATCATCATCATCATCATCGTCATCATCAGAAATCTGTATGAACTCCGGGCAGTTACCTCCACTAGTGTCATGTGTCACGTGTTGATTCGGAGTTTCACTCAGCTTTTTTTTCAGCATCTTTACATTTTTTGTTATCTCAGTGCTGATCGGCCCGCGCAGGTTGTTGCACTTCTCAGACTCTAACAGCAGGTGGCACTGTGGTGGTGACTTGGCAGGTGTCAGGGGCAGCAATAGCACCTTTTTCTCTCTTCCTCTCCTGCAGATGTTTGGGGAAAGAAAGCACTCGGGTCATGCCGAGAGCAACGGTTTCCCTGGTAACGCCAATCTTCCTGATCTAGTGCAGCAAAGCCACTCCCCCTTGGCCACGCCCAACGAAGGCCCGGGGCGCCACTCCAGTCTGCTTGGGCAGGACCTGGACTCTGTGGCTGAAGTAGGTGTCAGTGCAGCCTGTCAGTCTGAGGCACCCGCCTTCTGAGCTTTGACCTCTAACGCTAACCCGACCTTGACCTTTGACCTCGCTAACTATCACCACCCAATCTAGTCTGAAATAAACCACATGTTCCTGTGTGTGTGTATATATATATATATATATATATATATATATATGGCTGTGTTTTCTGGCTGTAGACTCAGGGACGGCCCGCTCGCGCCCGGTTTCAGGTCCCGTTCTTGGCTTGTCCTGTGTTGCCAGGTTTCCTTTTGGACTTATTTTAATCACTCGCACATTAACGCTTTTCCCTCCTCTCATCTATAAATGCATGAGCCATCGCTAAGTGCTTACTAACCTTTACTCTGTGCTTTAGCCTTATGTGCATGTTTTATTTACACTTACAGTAACGCTTACTCCAAATCCTGTACCAAAAATGCATTATAAACAAAACAAAAACATTCTTAATGCATTATAGAGCCTGGCATAGCCTTTGATGTTTGTAGGGATTCATACTTACATTACATGCATAAGAATTTCTTTATAGTGCATCAGTGTAGGATTTCGTAGTGCATTATAACATCTACTCATTAGAATGTGAATGTACACTAATGCTATAATGCGCTAGAACTTACCATGGTCACACGCACTGTGCCGGAGTGCATCAGAGCACCAGTGTCTGCAGGCAGCAGATGTCACGATGCCTGTGTGATCTAACCGTATAAAGTCTAATGCGTATCACAGCTGTGCGACCATCATGCTGTGAACATGCCTGTGTGTTTATAATGTGTTATTAGCACAGGATTCACAGGAAGTCTTACTCTGCTCACTTTATACATTCGTGTTGCTCCAGAGTCGTACCTGGAATTACAGGTGTGCGTGCGTGTGTGTGTGTGTGTGTGTGTGTGTGTGTCTTGTGGACAGTATGGTAGCGGCTCTAAAGCCTCCTTCACCCCGTTCGTGGATCCACGAGTGTACCAGACTTCACCGACTGAAGAGAACAGTGAGAACTCTGCAGCAGGTTCTTAATCAGATCTCTACCGAATCAATACGGAGGAATAAATCCGACTTCAGCGCAGTGATACGATTGGTTGAATTGTGTATTTCTTACCGTAGCTCTCTCGGTCGACGAGCTGCTGAGGCACGAGCAGGAACAGGAACAGGCTCGGCTCAACGAGGCTCGGAAGATCTCCGTCGTCAACGTCAATCCCACCAACATCCGCCCGCACAGCGACACGCCCGAGATCCGCAAATACAAAAAGCGCTTTAACTCCGAGATCCTGTGCGCTGCTCTGTGGGGTGAGTGACCGCATCGGCATCTCAGGCATAGCAAAACTCGCCTGATTCAGTGTTCTAAACTAACCTTATTAAAGTAAGGAGATATTTATGTAAGGTGTAAATCAGGCGTCTCAGTGCTGTAACAGACAGAGGTGAAGCTGTAACTTCAGGACTGATGAGTTTATGCTCCTTTGCGGTTCTTTGCCGCGCGTGTCGTCTCTGTGCCGCAGGCGTGAACCTGTTGGTCGGGACTGAAAATGGCCTGATGCTGTTGGACCGCAGCGGTCAGGGCAAAGTGTACAACCTCATCAACCGCCGGCGCTTTCAGCAGATGGACGTGCTGGAGGGCCTCAACGTTCTCGTCACCATCTCCGGTGAGAAACTGCAGACGAGTCAAGGAGAGAGCTCAGATGATGCTTTTTTTTTTTCCTGTATTCCAAAAGGATGTTATTTTATATTTAAATTTACAGTCATGTGAGAAAATTAGAGCACACCACTATAAACAGTGTAAACCTCGGTCAAGCTGCTGACTAATGATCTACTAACCTCGTGCACCTGGTCTGAGCCACCTGTGTGTCATTTCAGCCATTTTAATGTGGGAATGAATGTGAGGGTGTCCTAACTTTTTCCTCAGTTAGAATGTGCATTTTGTAGAACTGAATGTACAGAAGATCTTGAAATGTTTTTTCTTCAGTTTGAATTGTTTAATTATATTCCTTCAGTCTCTCAGTATTGTTTCCATTGAGATTAAATATCCATATAGTAAAAAATGTTACAAAATACCCAGATTTTCATGGGGTGTCCTGATTTTTTCACATGACTGTATCATTTTGGGTGCAGATGATTAAATGCTCCCATACATCTGATTTCCTTAAAACAATGAACACATTTCTGAGAGCGCCTCCCAGAGAGACCAAGAAAGGTTAAAGATCTCGGGTGAAGTGTTTAATCTGGAGTATGTGCATCAGTGTGGATAGTTTAGCAGTATGTTGAGCAGAAATCCAAAATTAGGTTCTAATTCAGACCAGGAGGTGGCGCTAAAGAATAGAAGGCACACCTGAGGTGAGAGTTGTGTCTCTTTATCCAGGCAAAAAGAACAAGTTGAGGGTGTACTACCTGTCCTGGCTCAGGAACCGGATCCTCCACAATGACCCCGAGGTGGAGAAGAAGCAGGGCTGGACCACCGTGGGCGACCTGGAGGGCTGCGTTCACTACAAAGTCGGTACGTAGTGTCCATAACCGCGCTCCCTCCCTCCCTCCCTCCCTCACGTGTGTTCTGCAGAACCATCACACGCGCTCATTTCTTCATAGGGTTATATGACATTTGTAACATTTATTTCTGCTGAAACTCATGCTGATGTCTTTGCATCTGAAAGTGAAATATGAGCGGATCAAGTTCTTGGTGATTGCCTTGAAGAATTCGGTGGAGATTTACGCCTGGGCTCCGAAGCCGTATCACAAATTCATGGCTTTCAAGGTCAGTGTGATTGATACGGGATGTGACGTGGTGTGTGTGAAACCCTCTTCAGAGCCAGTTATATTTCCGTTATAGCGTTTCTCCCCGTGAGAACCCGACCCGAGCAGCGTTTATGGGGATCTCGCGTGTTATTGATGTTTCTGTTTCTCTCTCTGAAGTCCTTCACCGATCTGCAGCACAAGCCTCAGCTGGTGGATCTGACCGTAGAGGAAGGTCAGAGGTTAAAGGTCATCTACGGCTCCAGCGTCGGGTTCCACGTCATAGATGTCGACTCGGGGAACCCGTATGATATCTACATCCCATCGCACGTAAGTGACGGAGCGCCGAGAGGACCGGCTGGTCTCCTCCTCCTCCTTCTTCTTCTTCTTCTTCTTCTTCAGGATGTGGCGAGACGCTTCCTCTTTTACATCGTCTGCCGTTCCTAATAATGATTATTGTTTCATAATAATAATAATAATAATAATACTTTTAACACCACAATTATTTGCATCCTTAAGAGAATGGGAAATTATTGGCACCCCTACATAATGAGTAATGAACAGAACATCAGGAAAATGTTCTCCAAGAGCATCTGCTCAGTGGAGCTACTTATTGGGGGGGGATTGATGGATTTGTTCTCATGAAGGGTGCCAATATTTTTGAAGATTATACTTCATACTTTCTGATGATGTGTACTGTGTGTTGTAACGTTGTGTGTAGCTGTGCGTTTGTGTAATGTTGCTCAGAGTAAAACGTTTCCCCGATCTACGACCTTTGACAAACAAACATCACGTGATCACGTGAACCAGAGCAAGCAGAAGGTTTTGGCGCCTCTATGTGTGTGTGTGTGTGTGTGTGTGTGTGAGCAGGTCAGTTGTTATTGGGAGACTTTATTGTTGCAGCAGTTTCTCACACCCTGCCGAGCGAGGCGCAAAAAAAAAAAAAACGTCTCCTGCAGCTGATTTTGTGCTCGTGCTTGTGACCCGAGGCTGACGGTCCCAAACCCCTCCCCCTCCCCTTCCCCTTCCCCGTGTTCCTCCCTCAGATTCAGGGCAGTGTCACCCCTCACGCCATTGTGGTGCTCCCCAAGACCGACGGGATGGAGATGCTTCTGTGTTATGAAGATGAGGGAGTCTATGTGAACACATACGGCAGAATCACTAAAGACGTGGTGCTACAGTGGGGAGAGATGCCCACCTCTGTTGGTAGGTCGTGGTTGTTTCTTTCATTGGCACACCAAAATGATCCCGTCTCCTTTCAGAACCCTGAGGCCCGGGT
>QNUK01000883.1:105000-145000 GCA_013621035.1 Clarias magur | reverse complement strand
GATAAATCACGCCACCTCGTTTTTTACTGCTCATACAAGTTCATGTTTCATTTTTCCTCTTACGTTTGTCTTAATTTTTTATGAATTATAATAACTTTCGTCACTCAGCATTAAGTTAATTAGTAAAAAAAAAAAAAAAAAAACCCGAAATTTCTTCTTTGGTGTCAAATTCATTTACATTTAATTAAAAAAAAAGGGGTTTTAGTGATTTATTCTTTATTAAAGCGGCTTTTTATCTAATTGTATTTTAAATCTGGCACAGAAGTAAAGAATAAAAGTTAATTAGCAGTATGCTTTGTAATAAATTAACACTTGCATATAATTCTGTAAATGAAATGACAGTAAAATTTTATATTTTATCAATGATTTATGTTTACAAATCCGACTCCATGCGATTTTCCGTGTTTAATGGTAACAATATTATGTAGAATATATACTAAACATTTCTTTAAAGATGTATTTGACTTATTTGAATATTTTTTACCCTGTAAGCTTTTTATTTTTACAAGAAATAAGACACGAATTTGAATGTAACAGTACAAAATAATTACAGTGCATGTGTATAAAATGATGGACATTTTCTTTCAAAATTTTGTAGTATGTGAATTCTTACTACAAAGTGTTCAGGGCAGATTAGCTTCTCATCTGCTACTGTCGTTATGCTCGGCTTTCGGGAACCTTTTTGAAATGTTTAAAAATGTTTTAAAAAATTTGCGTAGTTATACAAATTATTTGAAATCTAAATATATAATAGTTGTGGAAACCTTCATCCATTCAAATTATTATATGTTTATTGGCATCACATCTTTGAGGCAAAACCTACCCGAAAACATCTTTAATGAAATAAATATTAAAATGACATATAGAACGGAGTTGGATTTTTATACATAAATAACATAAATATAATATTTGTAAATTTCATTGTTCTTACAGTTTTATTTACAGAATTACAGTCGTTTCTATACTGTAAACTTTACAATACTTTACTTTTTATTTTTAGACTATTAATGTTTAAATACTTCATGATAAATTCTTCAATGCTTCCAAAAAAAATTAAATGATCTCGTCTAATGCGTGTGTGGTACATTACACTTCCAGTCTACTGACTTCTATGATTTAATGCAGAGCAAAGTTATTTGTTTATTTTAGGTTTAAATTTCAACCCCTGGGTCGTTCTAAAAGAATTATTTAACATAGAAACCCTGTGTGTGTGTGTGTGTGTGTGTGTGTGTGTGTGTGTGTGTGTGTGTGTGTGTGTGTAAAACTCCACATCAGACACGCTTGACATTTGTTATTCTGATCGGATTTATTTCTCGGTTTGTACAGAACACTTCTGGTTTGTCATTTTATTTGGAAGCGACAGTATTATTACTGATTTTTTGCAAAAGGATTTTTTTCTATAGCTGTATTTTGGATTAGCTCGTTGGTCTGAAAGTGCTGAAATCTATATTAGAATGTCAGAGATGTTTAATATCAGTGCTTTATGTAATATCACTTTATCCTATTTCTCATTTTATCCCGGTACTGTTTGACACTTTTTCTTTCTTTATAAATTCACTGCTGAATTATAGCAAAATGATGTACTGATACTTTTTTGTATGGTGACATTTTTCCTTTTCCTGGTTTGGATTTTTAGGGGAAAAGCACTTGTCATATTTATATTTGAAGGAAAGCCTGAAAGGACACAATGCTGATGTAAATGAGAAACAAACCTAACACTCAGTCATGTTAGGACAAAGCTAGGATTATTAGCAATAAAGTGTTTCAAGGATTTTTCTTTAGATTTTTCTTTCCTGGTATTTAATTTCTGTCTGAATTTGGTAGAAATAAATATTCAAAATGCTGAAATGGTTGATGTCCAGAATTTGGGATGCAGGATGTGGGGTTCTGCGTGATTAAGATTATACACTGATATATTCACAGTTTGTTCCCATGTAACATAAAACATTAGAACTTTGCTGTTTTTTAATAAATCGGTGTATCGAATGACACATGTCAGTTACTTGTTTGTTTGTTTATTCTTTCATTTATTTACCTACCTATTCACAGACATTTAAACTAATTTAAATGTATTTATCCTACATTTTTCTACAAGGTATCTTAACTAAATAATTTTAAATAAAAATAAAAAGTTTTATGCTTAACTAGAATGTTTAATCTTAGCTACCTAAAGTCAGGTGAAGTGGCAGTTAAACTTAGCTCAAGCTAACTGTAAAAAAAAATATTGGTTAATCTTAGCTGGATAACATTAAGAAATGAAGTGTGCAATCTTAATAAGATTAAATAATGTAGCAATAGATGTTAGCTAAGTAACAGTAACAATACTTAGCAATAACAGTAAATAAAGTAGGAGTTAATCTTAGCAGTCATTCTTGAGAATTGAAACAAAATTTGGATAAAAAAAATACTTTATTATTTCTAAAAACTTTAAATATATTGTTGATCACTGAGGTGTGGGTTATTAAACCCGGTTTTGGAACAACCTCACAGCTGTAGCATTTTTTGTACAAATAACAACTTTTTCAGCGCATTAGTCAGTCATTAAAGGATGTATTTTAATTATATTTATGTTCTTGAAAACATAATTTTTGTTTAATAACCAAGTGTTTATTTGTAACTGCCATTACCAACAACAATATAATTTTCTTTGGGATAAAAAAATCTGGGGCACTGGTTGCTCAGTGGTAGGTGTGTCACCTGCCATCCAAAAGGCCCAGGTTCAATTCCCAGCCAGTATCCAACATACATAAATGAAATGTCAGCAGGAATTTTTGGTGTTTGTTTGTTCTGGGCAGCAGGCGGTGCGTGGCCGGTGTCACATGCAATTATCACATTTTATGCCGTACAGTGGGCATGTCACAGAAGTACCTCGCCACCTGTGATGGTAGGCAGCGTCACCAACAACGTTTTCATCATATTGTGATCCTGTCACAGCATTTTCAATAAATGTAACAGTAGACAGCGACGTCTGTAATGAAAACATGAGGCCGACATGAGGCCGAGATCAGAGCTGCTAAACCCTCAGCTATCAGCTGTGCATACGAGGGCTGTCGAAACACTGGAGCAGTGTAAGGAGCAGCAGTGAGTTGACTGCACTCTCCATACGCAGGTAATGGTAGCACGAAGACGGAGCTGCGGGTAAATCTCATGTAGCGGACGGAGCCGCGGGTAACCTCTATTTAGTTATAGGCAGTGGCGGCTGGTGCAAAAAAATTAAACCTTTAATAATCGCCTGTAAATAGCCATTAATCAGGTGACAGCGCATCATTACTTCTAGTATAAAATAAAGTCCTGAGTCACATCACATCCAGTCAGCAGCTCCGCTCGCCATAAGAAGTGCTGGAAAAGACTCGCTGAGAATGGACCAATCACATGAGCCCAAATATTGAGCTAAGAACAAAAGTGGGAGGTTTCAGGGTGCACAGTGCTGCTCCCCAAGGATGATTTGAAAAGATCCAATCAGAGCTCAGCCTCAAGTCACATGCTTTTCATGCCTACACAAAATGTACCTGTCTACCTGACACTGGTTTGTCCGGCGCCCCGCGTACACCAACACAAATGAATGTAATATAGTTTAGATTTTTTTTATTGTTAATAAATTATATTAAGAAATACAGCAGAATATTGTGACTAAATGGCTTTATTTCATTTAAAAAACATGTTACATGTTAGAGTAGCATTCTTCTCTGCCTAACTTTAAGGGGGCGGGGCCCATATTGACCGGCCGCCACTGGTTATAGGAGAGAAAATCTTTGAAAGATATCTCTCTTAAATTATATTGTATTAATATCTATTAAATTAACTTTTACGTAGCATTTCACCTCCAGGGTCCATGTTCAACTCCCACCTTGGGTCTGTGTGCATGGAGTTTACATGTTCTCCCAGTGCTTGGAGGGTTTCCACCGGGTACTCCGGTTCCCTCCATACAGACATGCAGATTAGATTAATTGCCATTTCCAAATTGCTCACAGTGTGTGAGATGTATGAGAGTGTGAGTGTGTGTAAGTTTATGTGTGTGCCCTGAGATGGATTGGCATCCCATCCAGAGTGTACCGCATGTCATGCCCCAAGTCTCCTAGATAGATAGACTGCAGGGCCCCCGCGAGCCTGTACATAGGAAAAGCAGTGAAGATGATGAGTGAATGAATTGTGAATTTAATAAAAATATTTTTTTTAATGTGGAAATGGAAAAATATCTTATCTAGAGAAACAGGACACAATAAACTCAAAATCTTTTTTTTATTAAACAAAAGTCCATTAAGTGTCCCTCTATCGCTCAGTGGATTAAAGATTTATTATCTTTTCTTAAGCTAGAGAAGATTAAATACACACTGAGATGTTCTTTCAAAAATGGCTACAGCTTATTGCTTATTTAGCTAATTTACAGGTAGCGCCTGAATGATTATTTGAACTAGATCATGCATTGGAAGGTACAGTATGTATGATCTATCTAAATCACACAAATTAATTTGAGCTGGAGGATGCGGGTGTGTTTGCGTTTGTTTCACTTTTCTTCTCCATTGTTCTATAATAATATAATAATAATATAATAATAATAATATACTTAATTCAGTGAGGTTTTTTATATGTTTGTATATGACAATTGTTTAATAAAAATAATTTGAAAAAAAATTACACATGGCCAACACAAGAGAACAATATATCCAGTAGAGGTGTATCAAGCTGCAGGCCATCCAATGCTTTTTTCTCTGCTCTCTGAAACTGTTTCCAAGCCATTCTTTTATGCCCATTTTTTTGTTTATTCAGATATCTTATGTTTTGTATTTTACCTTCTTCTACCTTGTTATTCTCTCAACTTTCCCTCTCCTTTCTCAAGAATATATTGCTCTGTTCAGGGTGTTTATAAATCTTCTCTATTTTTGGTTTTTGCTCTCTATTCCTTCTCTTTCAGTCTTTCACTGACAACTGCTGTCATGCCATACTTGTCTGAAATAATTTTCCTATATATTTATTTTGCCTCAAATGTCCTTAATAAGTTTTCTATTAAACAAAATCTAACTTTAATGTAATTGTTTATAAATCATATCCAACATGTGATACAGTAAATGACAGAACAGTTTTAACTAATGCAAAATAAAACTTCACTCTAATGAAACAAATCAATACAGTTTGCACAATGATAAGGTGTCATTTACTTATAAACATCAGTAGTAACATCAGTAATACTTGCTCTAAGTTAGCTAGTTAGTTTTTTGTTAATTTATGTTGTTAATTTATGTTGTCATGTCAATCTGTCTTATCTCAGCTAGTCACCTAATTAGGCTTCTTAGTTAGCTAGTTATTCTGTTAATTTATGTTGTAAAATTACATTGTATGTAGCACCTTGGTCCTGGAGGAACATTGTTTCGTTTCCCTGTGTACTAACTGTATAAACTCTAAAAACTGCTGGGTTAAAAAACAACCCAACCTTAACCTAACTGCTGGTCACTATTAGACAGAACAAGGACAGGACATTAGACAGGACATTTAACCCAGAATTCTGAGTGAGTAAAATTAACACTCTAGCTATTAGTTAATTAACTATTACTATTTAATTTCCTTCAAAATGACATTAAGGACAAAAACAACAAAACTTTTACAAATATTATTGATTAAATGTGGGTTGAAAAGGTGTTGTCCTCAAAAATTTAATAAATGAGTACTCATTTCCATCAATCTGATCTACAATATGCTGGAGAAACTCCCAGGTGAGAAGACACTGCTTTGTGAAGTTGACATAAAAAAAAAAAAACAACTTTAAAACAAACATCAACATCCTCCACCAAAGAGTCTGTATCAATAGCATTGCCTCCAACTATGGAAAGGTCCGTCAGGTCCTCCTTGTCTCATCCCCAAGGCACAAAACGTAGAACAATGCTCCAGTCAAACACCGAAACAACGTTCCTCCAGGACCAAGGTGCTACATACATGCAACAACATAAATTAACACCACAACATAAATTAACAACACACTTTACCGAAACCAGCTAGCTAACTAAGAGATCTAATCAGCAGACTAACTCAGATATGACAGATTTACATTTTTTTACCTAAAACTATCAATTTCTATACAAAAAAGAGACAACAACAGACAACTGTAAGGGACCACCCCTAGAGGGCACTGTGTTTTCTTTTACTTTTGTAGTTTTTTGCTAGTCAACTCAGTTTCCCAGAAGGCACCTCGGTCAGGTGATGCTAGCGCTCACCTGAAACTAGGTAGCTCATTATTAGTGTTATAAATAGCTGGGTGTTCTGGGAAACTGGGTCGAGCATTAATCCTGTCAAGTGGGCATGTATTTTAGTTGGTTTTGTGTTATATTTCATTTTACTTTGATTATATGGGCTCTGTATACTTTGGTTTATCTGTGTAATGTGTAAGTGTACCTTTTGGTTTATTCTGTGTATTTCTGTGTGTATAGTGTTGTGTAGCCTCTACTGTGTTCTCCCTCGTGGCAGCTCAAGGAGTCTGTATTTGCCTTAAAGAGTCTGTATGCCTTAAAGACCTTGTGTTTTTTCAAGAACCTGTGTAAGTATTAAGAGACCGCGTGTTTTTGAGCACTTTTGTGCTCACTCGAAGTTGTTTTAGTTAAATTAAAGACTTATGTTCAAACAACCCCTATGCACCTATGCTTGCTTTTTCTGCCCATGGCGACAAACATCCGCCCAAACTACTAGTCAGTTTGCACTAGTAGTTCGTGACAACAGACAACAAAGTGCATGTGCAAATGTGCAAACAAAGAGCTACAGAATGACAAACACAACAGCGTACCACGTTACAGAACTTTTTCTTTTTTTTAGTGATGCGGTATGAGTTGAGGTAGTGCGAAGAGCAACAGTAAACAAATGACATTCTTGAAGTAGTAGCAATGATTGAAAATAATAATAATAGTAATAATATTGCCTGCAAGTAGCAAAGTGAAATAAATATTGTGCAAAAGTTGCAAAGAGCAGTTCAGGTAGGTAGGTATGACCAATTTGAGATGGTTGTAGATCAGGGTGATTGTGCATGTGTGTGTTTATCAGTTCAGTCCTAATGTTATTTAGTTCGTCTGAATGATTTGCGTGCGTGCGTGTGTGTGTGTGTGTGTGTGCGTGCGTGCGCGCTTGTGTGTGTTTCAGTCTACTCCCTTTCTGTTGAGGAGACGGATGGCTTGTGGGTAAAAACTGTTACATAGTCTGGATGTGAGGGTCCGAATGCTTCGGTACCTTTTTCCAGATGGCAGGAGCGTGAAGAGTGACTGTGAGGGGTGTGTCCGGTCAGCCACAATGCTGGTGGCTTTGCGAATGCAGCGTGTGGTACACACTAAAAAATTGTATTTCTATATTGGATTTTTCTCCACTGGTAAGGTAGGTTTATAACCTTTTTAAATTTTTCTTCTTTGTTTTTAAAAACAGCAGCTGTGAACGTCGTAGTACATTCAGGCACCTCTGTTCATTAATGTAATGTGTGAGTAACTGTGCGTGTATGTGCAGGCATGTAAAAAGACCAGTACACAACGTTAACACAGTCACTAGTTTACTGTACGTACGTCCGCTATTGCACAAATCAAGGAGACGAGCACGCAGACCAGTTACATCATCGGCACAAGGTGACGTTACACCAAGCCGAAATCTCCGTTTCCCCTGTCCACACAACACCACTGAAAACGGAGTGTCAGTGTCCTTTTGCGTGTGGACAAAAGGCGAAAACCGCAGAGAAAAATCTCCATTTTTAAAAATACCCGGCCTCGTGTGGACATGGCCTCAGGCTTCCTTAAGGTGTGAATTGTTGGCAGGGCTTAGCTACATATACAGTATTGAAGGTGTCTCCTATAAACATATCCTGCAGGAAAGTCATTGCTTGGTCATGAATTTAGATAGCAAGTGCACATAGAATTGAAAAGAAAGAACATAGAAAAGAAAGAAATTCTTATTTAGTAAGAAATTACTTTTTTTTTTTTTTAGACAAATACTTCATTCTGTCTAGGAGTTAAGGATGTGTGTTCAACCTATCTCTGTCAGTTCTCACAGACCAAAATGCTTTTACTCACACAGCAGAGGCAGATCTCCCAGAAACCTCATCTACCCTCCAGTACTGTCTCATTGCCCTGCACTGGTGGTAGGTGGGCTCTGGAACTGCCAATGTGTTGTAAAGAAAGCAGATTTTATCTCAGCCCAAGCTACCCATTACGATTTTGACTTTCTGGCACTAACGGAGACCTGGATATCTCCTCAGAACTCACCGGCTGCCCGATCCTCTGCCTATATATTCTCTCACTCTCCACGAGAAACTGGCAGAGGTGGTGGTACGGGTCTGCTGTTGTCTAAGAGATGGTCCTTCCCGCCTATTGACCTGTCTCATCACTGTTTTTCATCATTTGAATTTCATGCAGTTAAGATAAACTCTCCAACTAACCTGCCTAACCTTCACATCTTAGTTATCTACCGTCCACCTGGCTCTCTAGGAAACTTTCTGGATGAAATGGACATGCTTCTTAGTCTTTTTCCTTCTGCTAACACTCCTATCACTCTTCTAAGAGATTTCAACCTCTCTCCCTCTGTTTTCATACCATTGTTATGCACACTCAGGTTTCCACCCGGATCTCAGCATGTCTGGCAGACATCTCATCCTGGATGGCAGCTCATCAGCTGAAGCTCAATCTGAGTAAAACCGAACTGCTGTTCATCCCTGGTGACTCATCCCCAGGTCAAGACCTTGTGATATCCCTGGACAACAATCACTCCCTCAGCCACCGCCCGCAATCTTGGGGTAACCGTGGACAATCATCTGTCATTTTCCCCTTACTTATTTTAACCTTACTCACTCTTGTAGATATCTTCTTTACAATATCAGAAGAATTCGTCCATTCCTTTCTTCACATACTACTCAGGTGCTTGTTATTTCAAGACTGAACTACTGCAACTCACTCCTGGCAGGTCTGCCTCTGTCCACAATTCGTCCTCTGCAACTGATCCAGAATCAGAAGCACGTCTCGTTTTCAATCTTCCCAAGTTCTTCCACATCACTCCACTCCTCCACTCCCTGCACTGGCTTCCTGTAGCCACCCGCATCAAATTTAAAACCTTGATGCTTGCCTACAAAGCTAAAAATGGCCCAGCACCCATTTACCTCTCTGCTCTAATCACACCACGGACTGCACCACGTTCCCTCCGACCCTCCAGCACTGTTCGCCTCTCAGGGATCGAGGGCGGCATTCATCCAGACTCTTTTCTGTTCTGGCATCTAGATGGTGGAACGTACTTCCTCTAGATGTCCGAGACTTTGACGATCTTTAAATGACGAATCAAGACACTTGGACTCTCCAATACTTGGACTAAGAGAGCTGGTGTTGAGGGACCAGGTGGACACCCAGGAATTTTGTGCTCTTGACAATCTCCACAGAAGAGCCGTCAATGCTGAGCAGAGACAGGTTGTTGTCTTTACACCAGTCTGTTAGCCTCTGCACTTCCTCTCTGTGCGCTGACTCGTCGTTCTTCCTGATGAGACCCACCACAGTCATGTCATCAGCAAACTTGATGATATGATTGGAGCTGTGTGTCGCTACACAATCATAAGTCAGCAGCGTAAACAGCAGGGAAATGAGCACACAGCCCTGGGGGGCCCCAATGCTCAGTGTGGTGGTGCTGGAGGTATAGTTCCCGATCTGCACTGCCTGAGGTCTTTTGGTCAGAAAGTCCAGGATGTTGATCTGTGCGTAGAAGCTGTTCAGTGCATTCGAAAGGGAGCCGTCACTGTCACAGACAGGTGACGATGTCTTGTAGTTGGTGATGGCTTGTATGCACTGCCACATGCGCCATGTGTCTGGGCATGTGCATGCTTCACCTCTCTAATGGCCCGGGCCAGTTTGGCCTTTGCTGTTCTTAGGGCCACCTTGTCCCCCACTCTGAAGGCAGAGTCTCGGGTCCTGCATTTCTGTCAGCGCGAAACGTGGCTAACCCGTCTAGTTGAATGGCAGCATCTGGAACTCTGTTGCTGAGCCATGTCTCTGTGAAAACAACGACGCAGCAGTCCCTAAACTCATGCTGTGTAGTCTGATGGAGTCGGATGTAGTCAGGTTTATTGTCTAGAGAGCAGACTTTTGATAAGATGATGGACGGAAGAGCCAGCCGGCTAGGGGTTGTTTTTAGACTACTATAGACTCCCGCCCACTTGTCGCTCTTCCGCTTCATTGTGCACTGCTTACGATGTCCCCTTTGTCCGGCCACTGGCATCAGGCAACGCCAAGGACTGGTGGTCTGGTTCCCGAAGCAAGCAGAGATAGCATAGCGTCTCACGCAGCTCATCTTGAATGAAATTTGCCGGTTTACTGAGTTGTAAAAGTGTCTAGCGGTGGTAAATACGAACACCGTTTGTGCCGATGTCCATATACTGGGTAAGATAAACGCGGTACAACACGAACAGTAGCACCATTTTGGCTCCGGAGCAGCCGCTGCGCGCTACGGCCCTGCCGCCATATTGAATCCAATCATGTTGGTTCCCACCTGTGGATTACACAGCATCACTTAGTGTTGAATATAACTGACATTTATGTCAAGCATTTTTGTTAAGGACGTACAGCTACGTATGGATTTAGTGCAAAACGTGTTTTCTCTTGTAAATACACAAAAATACATAATGTGAACATGAATTTAGTGTACATTTCTGACTAATTTACCTCACTATTTAACATGTGAGGGATAACAGGATACATTGCTCTGTCTGGATTGAATAAATTCTCAACAAACTCTAGATGAATATGATATTTAAGTGATGAATTTACAACTAATAATGAATATTTCACAAGTATGCAGATATAGCTAATTTTAAACTGTGATGTAGCGATTATGCATTTCTAATTTTTTGAATAATAAAAAATAGTAATAAAAAAACATTAACCCCACACCCCCATTTTAAAGTATTTAATTTTAACAATACAATATGCTTGCTCCTACCACAACTTACATTAACTTACCATAAAATACTGAGTGCTCTGACCATGATCCAGTTAGAAGTGAAGTATCCAGAAAGTTCGACAAAGAAAAAAACAAATGCTGGGTCAAAATAACTCAACCAGGTGTTGTTGTTTTGTTTTTTCCCCCAAAATGATCCTGGATCAGACAGAAACAGAAGACATATTAATACTGTCATTAAACAAACCCCAGTAGCTTCTTCTTACAACTATAAAATATTACAAAATATGCCAACAGACTTTCCACACTCAACTTTGGTGAAGATTACTAATAATTTACATTTAAGATTACATTTAGGAAATTTTTATTGTTTATTTTTTTTTACTAACGTCCTTTTCTCATAAAATACAGTATAACGACTATTGGCACAGAATATAAAAACATGAAATCCCCTCACCCCCATATCAAAGTGCGACTTAATGAACATGGAAATGAGCTGGCTCCTACAACAATTACAACATTTAAAATTTAGGTTAAAAATTCATATTAACTTACCATAAAATACTGCCAGCTTTAACTGGCATGCCCCTCGCTTCAGAAGTGAAGAATCCAGAAAGTTTGTCATGCCGTTTCTAAATTCCAAGAATGTAAAAGTGCACACTTGAGGGTTTGAGGACACCGGGTATAGTGCAAATGGAACGCAGTGTACAGGATGCGTCACGTCGCGATATATTATACCATAACCATATAATACCAAAGATATAATACCCAAAATGAGATAAATCCGCTAGTTTAACCACTGCAGAGACATCACAGCCAGCGGAAGTTTTGACAAGTTCTTTCTGAGGTGAGGTTGCGTTGAGCGGCTACATGAACGCGGAGCACCTGTATTGCCTGGAGCTCAAATCTCCGAAATTGTTGAGGCACTTTTTTTAAATAGACGCTATCTTTAATAACTGATGGAGGTTTTGCGCTGTATACACATACATTCTCGCTTAAACAACTCTTAAAACTACACTTTGTGACACAATAACAGTAATATTTTGGCCATTTTGCAGGCTACCATTGGGTCAAAATAACCCAATTAGGTGTTCATTTGTAAATTACCCAATACATCTTATTTGACCCAACATATAGCAACCTAACAGTGTGGTTAAAGTACCTGAAATAACCCAGAATTTTGACCCAGCATAAGCAACCCAACAATGTGTTTACAGAAACAACACAGAATTTTTTTGAGTTTATGGTTCAAGTGACAATAAAGCCTACTTGACTTGACTTGAGTAAACATTATAAAGTTATAATAAGTGAAAATCACAATAAGTGATTTGTTTCAAATATTATAATTACTTTTTAGCTAATTGAAAATGTGAACCTTTTTCTGGACAAGGATTTCCTCAGGTCTAGTGGGGACACTATCAAATAACATAAAAATACTTTTAAATACAGTATGATTGAAAAGAATTTATGCTGAGTTGATTCAGCTTATGAAATTGATCAATTGATCATACAAAAAAAAAAAACTAAAACAATAAACACAATATTGTGTGCTGGACATGTTTTCTTTCAGTTCTGAGGAATGTCTGCTACCTAACTTTAAATAAAGTCATGTTTAATTGTTAATCTTACGTAAATAACATTAAGAAATAAATCATTATTAAATATTAAATATGCTAGCAGTTAATCTTATTTTAGTAACAAAAAGAAAGGTGCTGTTTAATCTTAGCTAGATTAGATAAATTATCAGTTTATTATCAGTAAATTAGCAGCATAAGGTAAAGTAGCAGTTATATTAGCTATGTTTATTCATATATTCCTTTCTCATCTTTAATGATCAAGCCAGAAGCAATGGAGGAAAAACTCCCTAAAAGAAATTGAGGAAGAAACATGGAGAGGAACCAGACTCTAAAGAGAACTCATCCTCATTTGGATGATACCAGATAGTACCTGATACCAGATACCAGCTATAAGGTCAGAAGTGCAGCTATAGAACAGAATTTTTTCTTTGTTAACATGGATTTCACTGTGTTGAGGTTACACACTGTTCACGGTTAGTTGAGTTAAATTGTATTGTTAGGATATGTAGGTTAGGTAATGAGTAATCTTAGATACTTAACATTAACCAAACTAGTGGTTCATCTTAGCTAAATAAAATTAACTCACTCATCATCTATACTGCTTTGTCCTGTATACAGGGTCGTGAGAGACTGGAGCCTATCCCAGAAGACTTATGATATGAGGTGGGGTACTCCCTGGAACTGGTGCCAATTCATCCCAGGGCACACACACATACACATTCACACACTACATGCAATTTGGAAACACCAGTTAGCCTAATCTGCATGTCTTTGGACTGTGGGCGGAAACTGGAGTACCTGAAGGAAACCCACCAAGCACTGGAGGTGCAAGGCCACAGTGCTAACCACTAAGCCACCGTGCCGCCAGATAAAGTTAACTAGCTGAGGTAAAGGTTAACCTTTGCCAGCTAATGATAACTAAAAAAAGGAATGTTTCACTTTAGCCAACTAACTTTAAAGAAGATAGAAGTTAATATTTGGTTTTATGTTAATTTAAGATTTACTACAGTACAATCTTAAAAAGTGTGCTGTATAAATAATGCAGCCTGTGTGTGTGTGTGTGTGTGTTTCTGCTAGAGGTGGCGCTGTTTCTTTACCTGTGTGGACACGCGGAGGGTTTTTGTGCATGCGTGCGTGTTAGTGTTATACAGAAGAAGAGAGAAGCCCCGCCCACTGTACGGGTGCTGCAGTAAAATTGGGCGCGCATGCGCGGTGACATTCCTTTTTTTCTTGGAAGTAAGTATTGCATGGCTCGTGCCTTTCTCTTACAGGAAAAAAACGGCATTTTCTTGAATACAAGTGTGTGTGAATTGTCACTCTGTGTGTTCGAGTGGGACTCGGTAACGTAAACCACACGTCGCTTTTGTATTTCGTAAAAGTGTGTAAAAAAAAGCCGCGCTGTTTGCCTCTGACTTGTTTGAGGAGTAACTAAGTTAGCCAAGTTGCTAACAGACCGCACGCACGAGGCCTTCCGCGCGCGCAAGTCATAGTCCCAGGCTCCCGCACGCGCGGTGTAAAGCGCTCGTTTCCCGCCAGTGTATGTGTGGCTATAGCGCTCATGGTGTCATTTAATGTGAATTAAACACTTTACAGGCTTGTGTGTGTGGTTCGATTTATTAGCCAGCTAGCTCTGATAGTTTAGCGAAGAAACGTAAATTACTTCAGTGTGTCTCTCTATGAATGTAAGTGAGCACGCGCGCCCGTTATCAGCTTTGTTTTTAAATACATCTTACGTGTAAAGTACATTAAATTAAAATCTGAGTATTTTAGTTTACTGTTTTACTAACAGCTCTTTTTCCATGCTAGTATAATGAGTTAGCTAGCAAGTTAGCTCAGTCATATGGCCTTATATCTCGCGTGTTCTGAGGTAAAATGTAAGTTTGCACAATCTACCGGTTTATCGTCTCCACTCCAGCAGCTGTAATTGAGCGGCTATAACGCGGAATATCGCTGATGTGTCCGGGTTGTTGCTGTGGACCTGTGGGTTTTGTTTTTTTTCTAAATAACCGCCGGCCTTTGGGCGTGAAGAGCAGCACCATGATGCGGCAAGTTCTCCAGCCTGAACATGGCACTGCTCACATCAGAAGTTTTCCTTTGAGTTGCGTGTTGGCTTTATAAGCGCGGAGAGCAGCGCGGAAACCAGTTCAGTGGTCGTTTGGACTTGGGATCATTAAGAGAAGCTCATAATTACAGTAGCAGTGTGGGACCGCACGCTGTTATGACGTAAGCAGGTTCAAAGTTGGGCTGGAGCAGTGGACACACCCCGTTTTCTGCAATTATACTTTAAAAAAAATGTTTTAACTCCTAATTAGTTATGTGCAATTTAGTTTACATATGCTAATCGATTGTGTATAGGTCTTCTCCTATATTAATTGGATATGAGCCTTTTTTTTTTTTTTTTTTTGGCTCCTGAAGCAGTTCTTACTCGCTTTACCTGTATTTACCTTATGCACTTAACCGTAACCCTGTGAATGTGTTGCTGTGTAATTCCCGTTCCGCCCTGGTGTAATCCTGTTCCTGGTGTCTGTCCTCATCAGTGCCCCTTGATTAGATCCCACCATGGCAGATCCAGATCTTGATTTCACCAGTGGAGACGCCGGGGCCTCTGAGACATACCCGCAGCAATGCAGTGCCCTGCGCAAGAACGGCTTCGTGGTCCTGAAGGGTCGCCCCTGCAAAATCGTCGAGATGTCCACTTCCAAGACCGGGAAGCATGGCCACGCTAAGGTGAGGGCTTGGGGGTTGGTTCTGAGGATGCAGGTTAATTAATTCATTTATTTTATTTTTATATTTATTGAATTTTTCAGAATGGACTGAGATCACTGGTGAAAATATGTAGTGTTAAAGTGGCAAATTTATTTTTATATAAAAAAATATTTTCCCCCACACCATGTAACACAGTGCTCTCCTCTGCCTGCACTTCTTGTGTGCAAAGACAGAAATGCATTTGTGTAATATCCAGTGTCGTATATAGAAACATCACTTATGCACTTATACTTTAGGCTCATTTACATTTATTTTTATGTGAAATTATGAACAGCTGTTTAGTAAAATCCTTTGAAGCTAGGATTTATGCACAGTTTTATGATTTACAGAGTTTCGTATTCTACAATGTATGACTACATGACTAGGAGTTCTCTCAACAAAAAACGCATTCTCTGTCTCGAAAATGTGCTTAAGTAGCGTTCTCGCTTCATGTCCCAGGAAATTCAACTGGTTTAAAGTTCAGTGTGAAATAAAATATATTGAGTTAACTTTAGGCTTGTGTAGAGTTTCTGAAAAGGTTAAATAATTTAAACAAACAATATAATGGGTTGAGAATGTCATGTTGGGTCTGGCAGTGCGTGAAAAACGCAGATCAGCAGTAAAGTGGGTCGCACTTTCCACTTGGGGTGTTAGACAAAATATTTGTGAAAGGGAGCAATCTTGAAAATGTAGGATTTTAATAAACTGTCTGTTGCACTCTCCCCTGCCCCCCACCCCTAACCTCTGGGTGTGGCTCTGTCAGGGGTGGGGTGCACCCATGCTGGTGCAGTTATCTGTAGATGTTAAAAATACATTTCTACACATTTTTCTAGCACAGGTTAACTTTTGCATAATTTTGGTGTAGCTAAAAGATCTTTTATGTTAAGGCTTGAGAGAAAGCCCACTTTAGACAGGTCTTGTCTGCAGGTTCTGATTCTTTTGTTATAGTATTTTCTAAAAGTTTAAATACATCTGCAATGTATTGCAAAGGGGTAAGGGATGAGAGATGTCCGCTCTTGGCGCATGTACAAAATGCAACATGCATCACTCAGTGAAGAGGTTAAAAAAAATGACCTGCCAGCAAACCTGTACTGTTTTGTTAATTGTAAATAAATAATTTGTGATGTTTGCCTACGAATAAATGCCAGAAATTTAATGTTTTCAATCTGTAAAGTAAAATATTAAATAAGATTTATTCAGTTTAAGTGTTGATGCAGTTTATCGTCCGCTCTCAATGTTAGGTTTGTAATCGAATCGTGGGTTGGATTTGACTTCCCTTATATTTTGTTTCCTGTTGAGTGTTAAACCGTTTTCTTGCTTGTGCAGGTTCACCTGGTTGGTATCGACATATTCACTAATAAGAAGTATGAAGATATTTGTCCCTCCACTCACAACATGGATGTGCCCAACATAAAGAGAAATGATTTCCAGGTGATTATCTGAACCGCACGTGAGTGTGTGTGAGAGAGGGAGATGGAAACACTGCATACTTTTTGTTGCAAATAATTAAGAAAGCAATATTAAATAAAATGTATAATTTATGGTGTGCATCATGAAGAAAAATCACAAAGATCTATAATTAGTTTAAAACAGTGTAATTATTTGTGATAATAAATGTTATCTGTTTCTCCACCCACTAATCAAATGTTTTATTTATTTATTTCCCCCCCTCCTTTCTCTCTCCTTCTCTTTTCCTTCTCAGCTGGTTGATATTAACGAGGGCTTCCTGTCTCTCATGATGGACAACGGTGATGTGCGCGAGGACCTTCGTGTTCCTGAGGGTGACCTGGGCAAGGAGATCGACGCCAAACACGGTGCTGGTGAAGACATGATGGTGAGTACTAGGGATGCTCCGATTGATTGGGCACCGATCATAATGGGCCAATACTAGCTTTGGGAAGTTTGATCGGCAGTCTCTATAACAGCCGATATCGAAAAGCCGATCAGATGACGCAAAACTCGCGAGACAATTTATTTATTAATTTCTTTTGCGCGCTGCTAAAATGGCTTTACCGGTCTGGCAATTCTACGTGTTGTGTGAAAAAGACAATAGATTAGCAATCGGCAACTTGTGTAACAAGACAATTCCACAAAGTGGGAAGTACCCAAGCTTCAGACATTTGAGAGAGCGGGAGAGTTCAGCAACTCGCGCACCGCCACTCACTCGGCTCTCGGTAATACCGCTATCTCACCTACGCGGTTTCGCATGGTGGCTGAAAGTACAGTTTATCATGATTCACTGCGGGTTTTGGCGCTGTGATTGTTTCCGTCTTTCCACGCGAAACATTAAACATGTTTGTCAAAGTTTAATTTTTAAACATGAAAAATTTTAAATGTTTAATTTTTTGGCGGTCCTCGCGGATGCTTGCGGTCCTTGCAGACCGTCCGGCGACTCGCGTTCTACTTGTCTGTTATTTTATTTAATTTTAAATAAATTGTCTATTTAAATAATTTTAAATAAATACATTATTTTGTTTAAGCTCTAAGCTGTTCCCAATTATTAGCCAAACACAGGCTGCTATGTTTTAAGTTGACATGTTGCACATGCCAATAAATACTGTTGTCAATTCATGATTTTCCACTTCTTGTAATTTCAATACTCAATTTACATTGTTGTATATATTTTAATAAATAATGCTACATGATAAGGCTTCGAGTAGAGCCTGTGATCGGTATCGGCCGATACAGCTTCTAGTGATCGGGCCCAAAAATCCTGATCGGAGCACCCCTAGTGAGTACCGCACTCGCAAAATGTCCTGCTAAGGTCAAGACTAAATTTCTGAATCGGATGATTTTTAATTGTCGTCGGACAGCTAATGACTTAAGGTTTATTGGAGAATTGAGCTTCTAAACCTGTCAAGTATTTAAAACTGTTGTTTCTGGAATTGTGCTCCTAATGAAAATAAAATCCTTTCTTTTGCAAGTTTTCACATTGTTTTCCTCTCTATGGTGTGATTAAAGACATTGGAGTCGTTCTACATGATGAGAGGAAAAATATAATTTATCCATATTTGTAAAGGATTGGGCTTTTTATATTCATACACATGCCACTCCTGTAGTGTGGGTCTTCAGCAAAAAATTTTTTTTTTTTTAAATATAATTTGGAGCCAATCTTTATATTGACACTCTGACTTGGCAGCACTTGTGCTTATGCTGAGTACAAGAACGCTGAACATTCCGTGATGTATAAGAGCTGGTCTCAGTGCTTAATTTTTATAACCGATTATAATCTGAAATCTGTGCTCTTGTCTGTCTTGTACTTCTACCCATTTCTGATGTGTTTCTCTTTGTAGATTACCGTGCTCTCAGCAATGGGTGAAGAGGCTGCTGTCGGCATCAAGGCCTTTGCCAAATAGGAAGAGCGAGAGGGCGAAAGAGAGAGACTGGGCTGCTCAGGCTGCAACATGCATCACATTTAATCTCATGGTTTTTTTGTTTTTTTTGGTTTGTTTCTTCACCAAAGCTCTGGCCTTCACACACGCTCCCAACTTCTTCCTTTTTTTTCCTTTTTTTAAAATCATCCCTGGTCCTTGTTCTAGTTTCTCTACTGGACTCTTCAGCCATAATGTCTTTATTTTGGTGTTCTTCTCTCAAATCAGATTTTTTTTAGGATCGTTTTAGGTTTATATATAATTTTTTTTTTTTTTTTTTCATTCCACTGTTTTGCCTTCATGATGTTAGTCTGGCCACTTACATTCCTGAATGTTAAAATGGGATCCATTTGCCACATATATTACATACAGATAAATACGTATGAGACAGGATTACTTTGCAGAATCGATGCCTTTCAGTGGAATTTATGCGCAATGCGTTTTAAAGGAGGAGATGAAATGGCCCTCGTGACACACACCAAGTTTTATTTCCCACTTGCTGCCTTAAGGGTGCCATAACTTTTTTTTTTGTTGTTGTTGTTTGTTTGCTCTGTATCTGCACTAAGGTCAGCTTTGTCAGTTGATGCCTTTACCCAAACAAAGTGAAATGTGTACTGTTAGCACTTTGTAGTACTCGGAGTACTTTGGGTACTGCTGGAAACACTTCTTGTTTTGCCTTTTTTCCTTTTTTTTTAATTTTTTTTTTTTTAAACAGTAAAATCACTAAGCCAGACAGAAATAACCCTCAGTGGAATCTCTAACCTCCGGTCTCCATAATGATGTGGACAGAAGGATGTGATGGCCATGTGCGAGTACCTCTGTAACGCAATAGCAGCCTGGTTCTGGCTGTCAGACAACCTTAAAATAAAGTGTTGAAGCCTGTTTGAGGAGTGTTTATGGTTTTTCTTTTGGGTTGTGTGTGGGGCAGCTACATTACAGTAAATAATCATGATTTTAGGACATCATGTGGATGAACTGATCCAGTGGTTTGATTGGTGTTGGGGAAATATTAACCTTTTAGTAGTTGATCTGTGGTTTAAAGAATTTGATAAATGCTTGTTAATATAATTATTACTTATACCCCTATCTCACCTATGCGGTGTTGCAGCGGCTCACGGTGCCCGATTGCCTGTAGACATTCTGCAAGGTCCACAAGAACCGCCAAAAAAATTAAATGTTAAATTTTTCGTGCGGAAAGATGGAAATGTAATCACATGGCCAAAATTCGCGGTTAATCATGATGAACATTACTTATGGCCAGTGCGAGAAACCGCGTAGGTGAGATAGGGGTATTATTTATTAATAATAATCACTCAGAGAGGAAACAGTTTAGAATTTTAATGGTCTTTCCAGTACCATTCTCTCTAAAATAAACTTTTTAAAAGTATGTTTAATTGCTGAGAATGAAAAAGCTAAAATAAAACCTGGTACAAAGCCTGAATTTCCAACTAGAGGCTCATGGAAGGGGATGAAATATTCTTTATGTTCTACAGGGTTGGTGTGAGTCCGTGTTAAAGTTTACTTGCACAGAGAAATTAAGACAGGAATATACATACATGTACAGTGGTTGGACAATGAAAGTGAAACGCCTGGTTTTAGACCACAGTAATTCATTAGTATGGTGTAGCGTCTCCTCCTCCTTTTGTGGTCAATACAGCATGAGTTGGTCTGGGGAATGACAGAGACAACCATCGGGTGCACATGGTCCTCCAGAATGGTTCTGTAGTCCTCGGCAGTGACGCGCCCATCTAGTACAAGTACTGGGCCTCGGGAATGTCATGATATCGCAGCCCAAACCATCACTGATCCGCCCCCATGCTGCACTCTGGACATGCGGCAGTCTGGGTGGTACAGTCGCTTCTCTGGGGCGTCTCCACACCGTAACTCTCCCGGATGTGGGGGAGACAGTGAAGGTGGACTCATCAGAGGACAATACATGTCTCACATGTCCAATAATAAAAAATAGTTCTTTTATAAATTAGGAGATAAATTGAGGAGGTGAAAAATATTAAAATCTTTCTATAAAATCAAGATTTTAAAATGAAAAGATGAATAACTTGTGATTTAATGATTGTTAATGTTTGTCACTTTCTAGGGAAACATTAACATAATTTCTACTGTTCTGCCTGATCATCTGATAATCTGATCAAAATTAAAATAGTGTTTATAGTGTTAATAGGGTTTAAAATAGTGGGATTATTAGTAGTAGTAGCATTATATATATATATATACAGTACAGAACAAAAGTTTGGACACACCTTCTCATTCAAAGAGGGTGAATTTGTATTATGGCAAGAAAAAAGCACCGGAAACAGCTCTTTTATTATTATTATTATTATTATTATTATTATTATTATTATTATTAAATCACAACAAAATATGTACAATATGAAAGATATAACAGTATAAGAATCAGGTATTAAATATTGAATTACACAAATAATCATACGCAGTTAAATAGAAGTTATACAATAGAAACGAACTTAATAAAAATATACAAATAACTGGAAGCAGTTAATTAGAAAGCGGTTTTAATGTATGACATCAGCACGATGACATCATAGTGTGTGAAGGGCCTCTTGTTTATTTATTAGCTTATTCATTTGTAATAAATAGAATGAGATGAAGTCTGCTGCAGAAAGCAGATCATAACATTAAGCATTTAAAATTGAGATTGAAATAGAAGATAAACAAATTAAACGTTTTCCTCGCCGCCTAAAAAAGGGGGCGGAGTCTGCGCTCTCTCTCTCTCTCTCTCTCTCTCTCTCTCTCTCTCTCTGTTAGCGCATGCGCGTAGACGTCACTTCCTTTTTACCTCGCGCTCTCCAACATGGCGCCGGTATGTGCGAGCTCTGCGACAGAGTTTCCCGAAAAACCTGGATTTCCTTCTTATTTTCTTTCGTTCTTTTACCGAAATTCTCTGCGTTAGATGTTTGACAATAAGTGTTTATTAAACGTGTGGTTACGTCATCAGCAAGTGGCATTAGTTCATTTTGCGCTTAGGCCACGTGCGATTCAGAGAGACTGGATCAGATCAGATCGGATTACATTAGATTAGATTTAGATTAGATTTAAATTACATTAGATTAGATTTAAATTAGATTAGATTTAGATTTAAATTAGATTAGATCAGATCAGATTTATTTTCCTGGAGATTTGACTAGAAATTGAAATTCTTACCTCTCACATGGAGGAGGATTAGACTTCCGAACTAAAATGCATTGTTGTTTTTACACTATATATTTATTTATACATCATACAGAAGTGCTTAATAAACCAGATCTGTGTATTCCGCTCGCTGATAGTTTAATTGTTTATTGATGTCTAGAAATGTTCAGCTATAGTGAGACTTGGCTAGTGTGTAAAAGTGTCACTTTATTGGTGAAGTGATCTGTAACAGCGACGTGAATATAAAATCTGCAAACACCAACTATAATAACAATCAGAATGTAAACAGTCACATGATCACAAATGTGCAGAATTTTATGTGTAAAATGCATTTCTATTAAAGCTCAGGTCTGCTCTCCAGTTCAGCTCAAAGAGTAAAGTTTAACACAAAAACTAACTGTGTTGGGATTCTTTTTTTAAAATCTAAAAATCTATATTTAATAATCTTTTTTCAAAAAACCAAAAAATTTTATTTAAATACATAATGATAATAATAAAAACAAATAAATACATTTCTGGGTAATGCTGTTCCAGAAGAGACAGGTTGCAGGGAAGAAGAGCAGGAAACCGGCTGGCTGGAGGTTCACGCTGGACTGCACGCACCCTGTGGAGGACGGCATCCTCGACTCGGCCAGTTTTGTAAGAACAGCCATCTTCTCAGTGTTAAATATTAAAGCTTTATAAATATGTTTACGGTAATTATTGAGGTGATTTCAGACACCACTAACACCAGGTGTTGACTAGGGTTCTCTTCCCTAGTTTACGAGCTAGGGTTCTCTTCCCTAGTGTGTCAAATGTTGTGATGTCACTAACAGGAGACGTTCCTCAGAGAGAAGGTGAAGGTTAATGGTAAAACCGGGAATCTGGGAAGCATGGTGCAGATTGCTCGGCAGAAGAACAAGATCAGCATCTCATCAGAAAAACACTTCTCAAAGAGGTGAGGACCATGAAGAGTCAGATCAGGGCTAACGCTCCTGCTGAATGCAAAACTTTGTTCCCCCTTGATGTTAAAAAAGAAAAATGAATGCTGATAAATGCCCATTACTGAAACCAAACTCAGTACTTGTGCTACTGGTGTTTTTTTTTATGGGGCGCACAAACATTTGCACTCAGCCCCTATTAAAAATAACACTGCACGTTCCTGAAGCTTCGGATTCGGTGCTGATTAATCAAGGAGTTTGTCTTGATGTAAACAGATTTATTTATTTTTTGCTTCAGGTATCTAAAATATCTGACGAAGAAATTCCTGAAGAAGAAGAACCTGCGCGACTGGCTGCGCGTCGTGGCGTCTGATAAAGAGACCTATGAGCTGAGGTACTTCCAGATCAGTCAGGACGACGAGTCTGAGACAGAGGAGTGAAGGGGCCACCTGGGACGAGAGGAGAAGGACGGAGAGAATCTCGGCCTGTTTTTGAGTTAGATGTTTATTTGTTAATAAATGAACGATTTGCACTAAACCCGAATGTGCTGATTTTGTTCATTTTGAATGAAACTGGAGTTATTTTTTAATGCACCCAGTAAACACATGGTCTGTTACATGTGTCTGTGGCTTATGGAGATTAGATAATGCAATTAAAATGACATGCTTATGACAAAAATATTTAGTTTAATCCTTTAAATGTTTAATAAACGTTTACTCAAGAGCTTTGGCTTTGTGCAAAACAATGAAACTGTATGTGCTTATAAAGTGATGTTAAATCTATTATAATATTATCAAAAAAGTTTCATTTCAATAATTATTTTTAAAAAATCAATCTCAGATTTGTTTCACACAGACTGATATATTTCAGTTGTTTCTTTGAAGTTTGTCAAATTTGTTATAATTATGGCTTACAGCCAAAAAGAAAAATACAACAACAACAAAAAAAAACCTTCAGTAGAATATTGTGAAAAAGTTCAATATTGTAGACTCACGGGGTCACGCACTAACTTGACAGTTGTCCAGAAATGATCACTGACGCCCTGTACATGGAGGGTAAGACACAAAAGGTCAATGTTAAAGAAGCTGGCTGTTCATGTGCTGTATACAAGCACCATAATGAAAGTTGAGTGAAAGGAAAAGGAACACAAGATCCAGGGATAAGCACAGCCTTGTAAGAATGGTGAAATGAAGGTGACGAGCTGGAGTCAGCGCCTCAAGAGCCCCCCCACACAGGCGTATCCAGGACACGGGCCACAACAGTCACATTCCTCGTGTCAAGCCACTCTTGACCCAGAGACAATGTCAGAGGTGTCTTACCTGGGTTAAGGACAAAAAGGATTGGACTGTTGATTTTGCATTTCATTTTGCGGTCGAGGTTCCAGAGTCTGGAGGAAGCGAGGAGAGGCACAGAGTCCAAGCTGCTTGAGGTCCAGTGTGAAGTTTGCAGTCAGTGGTGGTTTGGGGAGCCGTGTCATCTGCTGGTGTTGTTCCACTGTGTTTTATCAGGTCAAAGGTCAGCGCCGCGTCTACCAGGAGGTTTGAGAGCACCTCATGTTTCCCAATGCTGACCAGCTTTATGGAGATTCTGATTTCATTTTCCAGCAGACCCACACTGCCAAAAGTACTAATATCTGGTTTAAGCACCATGGTGTCGCTGTGGCTGATTGACCAGCGAACTCGCCAGACCTAAAATCCCGTAGAGAATCTCCGGAGTGTTGTGAAGAGGAAGATGCGAGACAGACAGAGCTGAAGGCGGCTATCAGAGCAAACTAGGCTTCCATAAGACCTCAGCAGTGCCAGAGACCGATCGCCTCCATGCCACGCCGCATGAAACCAGGATCTCCATAAAGCCTCCATGCCACGCCGCATTGCCACGGTAATTCATGCAAAAGGAGCCCCGCCCAGTTACTGAGTGCAGCACATGTTCCTACTGTTCAGAAGTCCACCATTTCTGTGTTACAAATCTATTTTTTAAGTTGGTATTAAGTAATCAAATTTTCTGAGATCCTGAATTTCATAATCATCAAAATGAAAAGAAATTAACACTTGAAATATATCAGTCTGTGTGCGTAATGAATCAATATAATATACTGTACGAGTTTCACTTTTTCAACTGAATTACTGGAATAAATAAACTGTTTGGTGATATTTAGATTGATTGAGATGCACCTGTATAATTGTGTGTTCTTCATCTTTACAAAATTCTTCATCTTTACAAAAAACGCAAAAAAATAAAATTGATATATTTTTAAAAGCTTATGAGTAAAATATGAATCGATTTTATGAGATTGAGTTTTTAGGCATAAAAATGATCTTTTTGTGTAAATGTGAAGATATATTTTTGATTTTTAGATTTCATATGCTTTATCCACATTTAAATTGGCCCATTTTTGTTTACACTGTAAAATATTTTATTCTTTCATCTGAAAACTAAATGTGAAATCATTTAAATAGTTTTAGACTTCAAACACTTTTCTTTTTGTTGTCTGAGTTTCTGTTGACTTTAAATTGAAAATTAAGAATTTATAATCGGTCACTAATTTAATCTGACATTCATGATTGCTGATGATTACATTTGATCATCCTCATGGTGTGAAACTCTTCAGGTAGGTGTTAAGTTCTCCTAAGATGAGCATTTTCACAGAACTGTGACTTGATTCAGTCTTTGATCATGTTGATCAACTGAAAATCTCATCAACATCTCAGGTGTGAGACGAACAGAGAAAGAGATGAAGGACTTCGCTATAAGTACTTCCAGAGAAGTTGGCTTGTTCAATTTCAACCAGCAGTCATGCAGGAGCAGGTCATGGAGGTCTCGGCTGCAGAGATGTGGACAGGAGCAACGAGGAAACGAATGCGTGGACGCTTCCGTGCGGCTCTCGCTGGACTTCTGGAGCTTGAAGTCTTAAGAGTCAAGCACAAAGAGATGGTGGAATCGGTGCTGGGCAAACACAGCAGTCCTGATGATGTAGATGATCTACTAACCATCCAGTCAGGACTGCACGAGTACTGGGTGGAGGAGAGCTCTTTAACACTGAAATTCAAACGTAGCTCCTCACATGAGAACTTCATAGATGTTGGAAATCAGAGAACATTTCTGGACCTGAGAAGAATGTATACTCATACTTCATCTGAACCTCATCATCTACATGATCTCCACAGCCATGAATGTGAAGACAGGCAGTCAAGGGTGAGCTCTGGGTTCTCCGAGAGTCTCAATGACTGCCTGGGTTTCCTTTCCACCTCCCAGGCTTCCTTAAGTCATCAGAGCACTCAGAGTTCAGCAGGTTATGGACGAAAACTTCATGAAAACTCCACATGGAGGTCTCATTTATTAAAAAAAAATCAGGAACATTCATGGAACAGTGATACCATTACTCCAGGGTTTTCACATTGCGTGCTTCCTGAATCTGGGTTCTTATCTGTAGTGGATCTGTGCCCTGGTTCCCACTGGTCTGATATCTCCGACATCTTGCAGCCAAAAATCATCCTTGAATCGTCCTACAGATCCGATCTGAAAAGTCGCCACAGCTCAGAGGTTTATCGCTATCCCAGTCCACTCCATGCTGTGGCCTTGCAGAGCCCGCTCTACGCTCCACAGAGTCCCGAACAAAAGAGACAGAACAAGAGAGCTTCTCCGCAAACTTTCATTTCTACAACTAGCTCCTTGCCTAAGCCAGATTTTGTTCATGGACACCGGAGAGCTTTTGGATGTACCTTCTCTCATCCAGATTCCCCCACCATTATGTCCTTAACCTCGCCTCCGTCTTGGTTAGAGAATCCTTGGTGTGAGGAGATTGTTTTGAAGCGAGCGCGGGGTGAAATGTGGAGCCACCCCATGGCAGAATGTTCTGAAATTTCATGGTCCAGGAGAAGCTTGGCTTCACTTCATCATGCATGTCCCACAGGCAAATGTGAAAAATCTTCATCTTTTAAAACAATTCTTTTCCATGACAGAGATACTGGATCATCCGGAACTGAACCTCCAAGTTCTTCACAAACTCCTAGTCCAGGATTTAGAGGACGACTTGGAACACACAAGAACCGACATAGAAGACACACAGCTGCTTTGACCAATCTGAGAAGTTTGACAGAAAGTCATTTAACTTTGCTTGCTGGAACTTCAGCTGAGAGACGCGTTCTTCATCACTGATGTTCCACTGTTCTGATGTTTTCATGATGAAGAACACTGTCTTAGAACAGGAATGTTTAAAAACATTTTCTATATTTCTGCTTGAAAGTCATTTCTTCCCAGTAAATGAATAGTTCTGTTTGGTTGCTCTGACTGTAATGAAAATTCTGATTGAGTTGAAAAGTAAGTTTCAGGAAGCCTGTAATCCAAAGAACCATTTAAAGGTCTTCCAGGATCTGGCTGTTATTACTAAGTGGAGTTTCTCCTAAATTATGCCTTATATTATGTTTGTGTTTATAATTTGATACTAACTGATGTTAAAACTTCATAATATTTCTCCATAATGTTGTTTAAATGTCTTTAAAACAGATCAAATAAAGATGTGTTATGTCACATATCTTCTGAAGCTAAGTTTTGTCTTTCAGTAACACTTATCCTGTTTCTAATTGCACTTAAACACACCCACTTCATCACTCAGGACGAGACAAAGTTTCAAAAAAACTTTCACATTTGAACGTGATCCCAATCTACAGAGTTCTAGAAATACTGAAGCAATCAACATTATAATGAATTACGCCACATCATGGATAAAATAAAGTCACACAAATATTTTGTTTTAGCATCTTTAGCTTTAAGAATTTTATCTCCACATGACGTTGCTGAGTCTCGACCTGAGCGACTGAAGCGACCCCAGATCATAACACCGTCTCCAGAGGCTCGTACAGTGGACGCTATGCATGATGGGAGCATCGCTTCATTACAGCGCTTCCCTTCTCACCCTGACACGCCCATCACTCTGGAACAGACTCGGTCTGGACTCGTCAGGTCACATGACCTTTCTCCATCACTCCACAGTCCAGACTTTATGATCTCTAACAAACTGAAGACTTTTTACACATTAGTCTCAGTAAGAAGAGGTTCAGTCCCGATGCTGTGAGGTCTCATCACCTTGTGTGTGTGTGTGTGTGTAAATACTATATACATGCAACTTCACCAGGTGTTTAAGTGACCTCCATCACACTCACTCAGGATGTGTTTCTGATCACATCTGATCCTTAGTTGTTTTCTGTGATTGATGCAGGACAATAATTTTATGTTTCTGAAGCTCTGAATATATTTTTTTAACCAGACAATACAGAAAGATCCACATAATATCAGACACAATACTATCAGTGCCTGTGCTTAACAGGTCTTTTAAATATAAAAGAAAAAATCCTTTTTATTTTAGTCATTTTAGTCACTAATAGTGCTTAATATAGCACTATACACACACACACACACACACACTCCTCCACTCCCTGCACTTTAGCAAATATATGCAAATCATTAATTAAGAACAATTGTAGAATACTTTTTCATGAAATCTTTTTGTTCCTGTTTCTTGCACACACCAGCAGGGGTCAGCAGACACCCAAATCTTAACTATGACAAAATTCCTAATATTTAATTTTGCACTAAGAATTTGTGTTTATTGAGCGTCTTCCAAAGAAATAATCAGGTTCCTCCTCTCTGCTCATCATTGTCACTGTTCATCATCCTAACACTTTTCACACCTTTTTTTTGTTTGTTTGTTTGGAGAAAAGACGTATTATCTCCAGTGTATCTCCATGAAGTTTTTTTCTTTTTCGAAGGAGCTTGAGGAGGAACGCAGAGCTTATGGAAGTGTTTTTCTTGGAGGAGACGTGAGATATTCCCATGTGTGATGATAACTGCATTCCAGCTGCAGATAAAAAGACTTCTCTCTGAAATTACTGCCGTAATAACGGGGAAAAGGTGCAGCAGGGATTTGAAGGGTCTGAGCTCGATCCAGGAACCTGCTGCTGCTTTCTGAGCTTAAAATCCTGTTAGACTTCAGTCCAGACTTACAGCACAGAGATCTGCGTCAGATCAGGAGTTTAGATTTGGAATATTCTGAATGAAGGCGACACGATTGGCTCTTTTATTATACGTCCTGCAATTCTGGTTAAATTTTGCAAATAAATAATTGAGGTTAAAAGAATACTTTGAAATGTGCAGATTATATCTCTGATTTTTGGAACATTTTCTTTTTTCTTTAATCAAGATTGTTAAAATGTAATTCCTCAATATTAAAGCTTTTATACTTGTGTTCCATCTTGTGTTTCTTTCTTTTCTGTTGAATCTCTTACTGAAGTGAAGTGTGTGTTCTGTTCTTTATCTTTCTGTTTCATTTTTCTTTTCTTTTTTTTGCCATTTTGATCAAACAAATACCTCCAATAAAATGTGTCTGATTCTCACGAAGGTTGTTTCAGATGGTTACCTTTAACATGCCTGCGTTGCCTCTCTCTAAAAAAAGAGCTGTGTGTGTGTGTGTGTGTGTGTGTGTGTGTGTGTGTGTGTGTGCCAGGCATCAGAATATTTTGTACCTTGGCCCAGTTTTTATAGCACATACTTAATCAAACCTCACTTCTGTCTGGAACCTTCTGAAACACCATATCACACACACACACACACACACACACACACACACACACACACACACACACACACACACACACACACACACACACACACACACACACACGCACGCACACACGCACACACACACACACACACACACACACACACACACACACACGCACACGCACACACGCACACACAGGCAAATACACACTGTGAAAGATATTATTGACGATATGTTGTCGTCACAGTGCTTTAGTGAAGCTCTTAGTGAGCTGCTGATGTAGTTAGAGCGTCGCCATAGCAACAGTGTGAGTCATCCAAGGCAGATACCCAGAGCAGGTACAGGACCCGAGCAGGACATCCTGAAATCCTGAGTCCAGCTCTCACACTCTGACCTTGAGTCTTAGGTAGTGTTGTCATGAGTGTTGCACAGAATAACTATTTATGTGAAACATAATCATATAAATGAATGTTACTAGCATGTGAAAAAAAATCATGTGAAAATAAAAGTCAAACTGTTTACACTCATGACTTCTGGATGCTTCACATCATGTTCCAGGTTTCAGGTGTCTGCAGGAGGAGATGGAGATCTCGAGTGTCATGTACGGAACTCAAACCCACTGAACTGGACCTGGAGCCTCCCCGACACTCCGACCTCATCTCCTGAGCTCAATAATGCTCAAGTACACACACACACAAGCTACAACATATAGTGTACAGCCTTCAGCGTCAGAGGAAACACAGGGGGAACATAAATCATCCCCCTGTTTGTTAACACAAACATATGTGTCTGATGTGCAGGGTGCACATACTAATGTGCAGGGTGGCCATATTGTGTGAGTGTGAAAGCAAACCTGCTCCCAAACGAGCTTCAGTATAACTGTCTTTAATTCTGCTGTAATTCTAATGTGGTGTTGAAGTGAGAGTGTGTGAGATTTATCCTTTCAGACGCTAAACAATCTGCTGCCCTAATGGCAGATTTTATGGTTTTAATGGCTATTGTTTTGGTTTCTGTGTACGCATTTCTTTTCTTGATGTCTCATTCAGGCAGCAGCTGCCCCCCCACCACACACACACACACACACACACACACACACACACACACACACACACACACACATCGGAGTGACATCCGCCCTGTGTTGTGTGTCCATTTCATTCCTGTAAAAACAAACAAAAGCAGAGTGGGTCATAGTGGCACTGATCCAATACAATCCACCTCCATCATCATCATCACTGGTCTTCTCTCATGCTGCAGGAGATCTGATCATTTCTTAATCCTGTTTAACTCTGATCCTGAGAGAGCAGAAGCCAGTGGTTTTACAGTTGGACTGATGTTTATGTGGACGGCGTCTGCGTCTGACTGTTACTCTGGGAAAAGTGACGCTGTATATCGCATCACAGCAGCTTTTTACTCCTGACACCGTTGCCATAGCGACAGGTCATCCAAAGCGGAACCTGAGATCCACTCAAGGCTCAAGAGCTATTCTCCAAAGCGAATTAAAAATGAATTAGGTGCCACATCACTGATCAGGCCAAATACACACCCTCACTCTGCCCCAATTATTACCCTGGTACTCAGTCTTACTTAGTCTTATTTACCGAGCAAGTTTAAGATCCATGAATTTATTTATAGCTGCAAAAAAGTTGTATTTCAGAGGTTCAGCAGATGGTTAAGAAATGGTTGGGAGAGATGTTCTGATGTGTGTGTGTACGTCAACCATCCTCCTTCTCTCACCTGCACTTCTTTCCCATTGTACTGTGTGCTGCTTAGTCTAATGGGCGCAGCTACACACACACACACACACACACACACACATGCACGCACCAGCTGGAGTTCATCATCACTAACAGGAGTTTGTTAGTGGGTGTGTGTGTGTGTGTGTGTGTGTGTGTGTGTATAATCCTGTGTTGATTTCAGAAAATCCAAAATAAATTAAACCAAATTATTGGGTTTTCTTCTAAAATGTGTGTGTGTGTGTGTGTGTGTGTGTGTGTGTGTGTGTGTGTGTGTGTGTAGCTGTACACACACACACACACACACACACACATGCAACATCAATCAACAAAACTATCTCAGAACAACACAGACAGAAAAGACAACATGAAGTGCAAATGTACAACACACACACACACACACACACGCGCACACACACACGTACACACGTACACACACACACACACACACACACACACACACGCGCGCACACACGCGCGCACACACACACACACACACACACACACACACGCAGAACTCTGAGAAGTGAGGAAGTGCCAATAAAAAGTCGATCAGCTGAGAAACGGTGACTGTTTCTTATTAAAGAGCAGCTGATCAGCGGCGCAGAAACTCGGCGTTTCAGGTTCGTGTGAGTTTGTTAGAAAGAAAAACCATCTGTCACATGTTCTGTGTGTTTACACGATTAATGTCATTCATGTAAAACATCAGACTGTGTGAGTCGGGCGTGGCGTGGGCGTGGCGTGGGCGTGTCCGGGACCCGGGGCGCGGTGTGTGTGTGTGTGTGTGTGTGTGAGCGCGCGCTGCCGGAAGTACTGCTGATGGATTTATGAATCAATAAAGACAGGCGGTCCGTGCGCGCGCAGGAGCGCAAGAGCGGCGATGACGTCATCGGCAGGAGCTGAATGGAGCGCAGGGGGGTGAATAATTAATGCCGAGCTCTGATCTGATGGAGGAGACGGTGAATAATTCAGCGCGTCTGTCCGCTGTGGAGCTGCAGCACGGGCATGGGACACTGCGCCGGCCGGACAGCACCAGCAGCTCCAGCCGTGAGTCTCTCTCACACACACACACACACACACACATCAGTGATGCTTTACAACTCTTCATCTTGTTTGTTTTCTGTTCAGTCGGAGTGAAGGCGCGTTAAAGAAGGCGAGATGAGATGAGATGAGATGAGATGAGAGGTGCTGAGATGAGATGAGATGAGATGAGAGATGATGAGATGAGAGGTGAGGAGATGAGGTGAGATGAGAGGTGGTGAGATGAGAGGTGAGGAGATGAGATGAGAGGTGAGGAGATGAGATGAGATGAGAGGTGAGGAGATGAGATGAGATGAGAGGTGGTGAGATGAGAGGTGAGGAGATGAGATGAGAGGTGAGGAGATGAGATGAGAGGTGAGGAGATGAGATGAGATGAGAGGTGGTGAGATGAGAGGTGAGGAGATCTCAGAGTCTCAGGTGAAGCAGCTTTACTTTTCTATGGAACTCCTCTGAGAGATAACAGGAGGCACAGAGAGCCAGCTGTTTGACAGATGTTTCTGTTAGGAATAAAATAAACCCACATGTTTCTGCAGCAGATCAGAACTGAAGGTGTAAGTGTGATAAAACCCTCACACACTTCTTCTGACACACTGAGTCTGATCAGAGTCTCGTTTGAGTCTGAACGTTTTGCTCAGTTCTGATTGGCTGAAACTGAGGAAGCTTTATTGCTTAAGTCAGTTGTATCTGAAGTGTGGAGAAGAGAAAAGTGTAAAAGTGTGTGTGTGTGTGTGTGTGTGTGTGTGTGTGTGTGTGTGTGTGTGCGTGCAATCTGTTTAATGTTTTGTTAAAGGTCTATCAGTGTACAGTTGACTATTTATCTGTTTACAGGGATCATGTGATGGGGATAAGACTGAATATGTTCCATACAAGTTTTTATTTGTTCATTTAATTTTATTCACCGATCTACCTGTGTTTATCTACCTGTGTTTATCTACCTGTGTTTATCTACCTGTGTTTATCTACCTGTGTTTATCTACCTGTGTTTATCTAGTTAGATCTACAATTGTGTGTGTGTGTGTGTGTGTGTGTGTGTGTGTGTCCTGAACTGCAGGTATTAGTGTGTAAATATTTGGAAGTGCTTGAGCTTTGGCCTCTCACCAACGCAGAGGTGTTTACTTCGACTCCATCATCTCCTCCAGTGTAATGGAAACATCAGAATAATGATTCAGCTCTGATGTGGGACGTCCCTCCTCAACACTCAGCACACGTAACGTGATAAAATACAACTATACAACACCTCCATCTAACCCCCCCCCCTCCCCCTCTCCCGCCCCCTCTGTCTCTCTGTCTGTCTTTCTCTGACTTTATTCATGTACATATTTGCTCGTCCTTGCTTTTGACATGCTCTGACAGCTGCACGTCAGACTTCAATCTTAAAATATGGCAACTCTCATTAGTGTCACAGTGAAGAGACACACACACATGCACACACAGCAGCGTGTACTCTGTGGAGTTGGATGTTGTTCTCAGGGTCTGGTGGTTAGCGAGGGCCTGGTGCACTGGGTTTTGGTCCTGACGTCAGCGCTTTGTCTAAATGTACAGAGGAAATGCAATTAAATGCACAACATCATCCAAGCCAAGGTCTCTGTGAATGAGTCACACACACACACACACACACACACACACACACACACACACACACACACACACACACACACACACACATCCCTCAGCATCTTGTGCTCGCATTAAAATCTAATGCAATTTTATAAATATTTACAATTAAATGAAATGAAATAATTAGATAAAGTACTTTATTAATTCTAAAGGGAAAATTTCTATCATTGTTTTTCACTGTGTGATTTTTTTCCTGTGTAATTTCTGCGTTAGTCTCTGGCTTACATGACACACTGTCATTTTTATCTTACTAACTTTAAGAGAAATTACAGAGAGACTGACGAGGGAATGAGTGTTTAAAGTTGCTGCAAGCTTAGTGACAACAGGAACTCTCTCGATTCACAGACGTTCCACAACATTAAGGTGAAACAAATATGACACATTGTAAATAGATATATGATAATAAATAGATGAATGAATGTAAACACTGCAGTATAAAATAAATAAAACACTGTTACAGGAAATGAATCTTCATCAGGTTGATGAACTCTGCTTCACCACCTGCTGCATCACACCACCACGCCGAGGATTATTTTCCTGTAATAGCATCCAGTTAGCAAATTTTATTCTTATTTTGTCCGTTAAATCTCTTTCTGAAAGTAGCGGCCTTAATGAATGTGTGCCACAACGCTGAGGAGAAATGAGTGGGCGGTTCAGACAGCCAGGAGAGAGAATAATCAGAGTAATTACAGGAAAATGAGAGCGAGAGAGGCGGGGGAGGGGGGACGGACGGACGGGGGACAGGGGGGGGGACAGGGGGGGGACAGGGGGCGTCCCCTCCATGTCTCTGATGAGCTCATGTCTCTGCCATGTCATTATTTCTTCTTCCTTGTTGTTTAACACCGTTTTCAATCCAAGTGTCTATATTCCCAAACTTTTTTCCCTTCAGTAGCAGTGATGTGACGCTCAGAGCGTGTCTGTTTCTTCTTCTTCTTCTTCTTTTTGGTGTTTACTGTGGTTGACATCCATTACTGCCACCCTTTGGTCTTGATCTCCCTCATCTTCCTTTCAGTTTAAATCCTCTTTTCTAGTCCTTTTTTACTTAATAAACCAATCAAATACTTTCTTCCTTATCATCTTTCTCCATTTTATAAAATGCTTATATCACAGTGTACTCAACCTCTACAAATTCCCATCAACTCAAAAATGACTAATAATGACAAAGTCCCTTTGAAAGCGTGTCACTGTTTTATGGGCGTGGTGTTCTGGGTTGTGTCACTATTTTATGGGCGTGGTGTTCAGAGCACTATATCTGGAGTCTCTGGCTGTAATAAAGCATTAAAGCGAGATGAGACAAGACGTTACAGACTTTCAGCTGAAGGACGAAGAGAATCATTCAAAAGTTCAATTAAAAGGCACAAGATTGAGTTGAATATTGTATTATATAATATTTAGCGCCGACTTCTGCAGCACACAGAATTACAACTGCAGTATAAAGACTCCACCTCTCGCTTCTTTTCTCTCAACTGACTCCGCGCAGTGTTTTTAAAGAGTATAACAAATTTGCAGGAAGAGGGTGTGGCCGAGCAGCTCTGATCCTCCCAGGGGTGTGGCTAATTACCTTGAATGTAGTAAATTTCCTAAATATATTTACTTTTAATATCTTTTGAATTTCGCTATTATACAATACACCTTCGAAATTATTGTGACGACTTTTAACTTAATATTTTACACATTTTTATGGTTCACATGAGTCTTTTTTTCTCATCCTTCTACACAAACTACTCCATCAAGACAAAGTAAAAACAGGTGTCGGATGTGTGTGTGTGTTTTTTTTTTTTTTTTGGATTTTTCCCCGATTTTCTCCCTAATTTAGTCGTGTCCAATTCCTCCCCGTCACTAGGGGGCTCCACATTAAGGCTACTACTACCACTCAGCCGGGAGGGCCGAAGACTATCACGTGTTTCCTCCGAACCGCATCTTTTCGAACGCACCGTTGGGGGCGGAGTCACACACTCTGAGGACAGCGCTGTCCGCTCCTTCCACTCGCGCGAGCTCACAGACGCCCCTGATTGGCTGTAGAGCCGTGATTAATGTGGGAGGAGCACTAAGTACCTCTCATCCCTCCCCTCTGAGAGAGCTTGGCCAATCAGCTCTCTCTAGACCTCCGGCTGCGAGAGGTTACAGCATCACCCGGGAATCGAACTCGCGATCTCCGGATGATAGGGCGAGCGCTGCACCACTGCGCCACTCGGAGGCCATGTGCGTGTGTTTTTTAAAGTTATTAAAAATAATGACTGAAATACGTCATTTTGATTCGTTTTCACTTAGTACATGTTAACCCTTAAAAACTGAAACTGCTGAAACATCAAACAGAAATTCACAGATCAGAAAAATGGAAAAATGGATTTTCATCACTCTGGTTATGGGATTCTCCAAAACAACTAAAACACCTTCGAACATTTGAAAATCTATTTATTCAGCATGAATTATTATGATGATGATGATTATTATTATTATTATTATGATTATTATTATTATGATTATTATCAGAGCTTTATATTTTACGTAAGCTAACTCGGTCATCACAAAGCTCTCCGTTCTTGTTATTTGTGGTTCACTGCACATAAGTGCTGTCTAATTGTCGTCTAATCTAAAAGTCAGATGAGATGTGGCACCATAGCAACCTGTCACCTGAACCACTGCACCGATAATGGTGTTTCATTTTAAATCCCATTTATTCCATTTCTCTTCGGTCCTGGTTTGTGAGATCTAATCTAATCTAATCTAATCTAAGAGAATAGAATAGATATTTTATTAAATACATATTTTCTTTTAGTTTTATTATTTGTCATAATTATTTGCACAATAGATACATTCTTTGTTCCTTAAAAATAAATAAGAGTAAATGAATATTTGATATTTATACAAAACGCCTTCAGATGCATCCAGTCTTTGTGTAAATTCCTCTTTCTGCTCTTTCTGCAGCATCTCTGAGCATCCGGTCATCAGTAGGTTCTAGCTTTAAGTGGATCATGATGCAGAACAGGGTGCTGGTGGAACCTCTCTGAGGGAGACGTGAGCGTGAAGGAGCTGGAGATAAAAGTGAAGAGGAAACGCTTGTCACGTGTCTCTGTATGAGGATGATGAGCTCAGTTTTCGTCAAGCTGGACCCCCGGCGGATCGAGTGGGAGGCGTCATGGTACGGCCTTCACTCTCGCGTGCTGAGAACCAAACCGCTGCACTCCATGCAGGAGGGTTCTGTGGATCTACATGGAACCACCAGACTGGCGCAGGTTCTCACCACCGTGGACCTGGTGTCTCTTGGCGTGGGCAGCTGCGTGGGCACGGGCATGTACGTGGTCGCCGGACTGGTTGCCAAGGAAATGGCAGGACCAGGAGTGATCTTGTCGTTCATCATTGCTGCTGTGGCATCCATTCTGTCAGGTGAGTGGCTCATACATCAGACAGGACATGTAGGAAGACCTTCAAGGGTTATAAGATGGATTAAGACCACATCTCCATCATCTCTATCATCTACATAACTCCAACATCTCTATCATCTAACTTACAATAAAGCTAATGTGAGATGATTCAGACTTTGTCTAGAGTATGTAGCATTTTAAGCTTAGTGTAGGGAGATGTTACTGTACCACTAATGGAGGGAGTCTCCAGTGTCAGCTCTTTGTAAAGGTCAGAGGTAAAGCTGTAAGCTGACATTTTCAGACAGAGGAGTTTAAAGGAAACCTTTCCTGATCGGGAACGCTCTGGTGCAGGGTGAGGTGTAGGTGTTCTGCCAGAATGAGAACTAATCCGAGATATTTTCTTCAGTGTGTCACTTTATTGCTTGTGGTCTAAACTGATGGAGACGTTGTGTGTTTTGTTTACCATGGAGGTGTGTGTTATGCCGAGTTCGGCGTGCGCGTGCCGAAGACCACGGGCTCGGCGTACACCTACAGTTATGTGACGGTGGGGGAGTTTGTGGCCTTCTTCATTGGGTGGAACCTCATCCTGGAGTACCTGATCGGCACGGCCGCCGGAGCCAGCGCCCTCAGCAGCATGTTCGACTCTCTGGCCAACCACAGCGTCAGCCGCTACATGATCGCACACTTCGGCACGCTGAACGGCCTCGGTACGCCGCCCTCTCACAGGTTCTGTCAGTGATGTCCGGCGGCGAGTTTTCCTCAGGGATCTCGGTGATGAAAGTGTAAACGCCAGTCACCGTTCTGTTGAGGAGAAGGAGTCTCCAGTGTCAGAGCTGTGGACCAGGCAGAAAAATGCTACTTAGCTTATTTTCTAATTCATTTTCTAATTCTTGTTCCGATTATTAGCAATTTTGAATAATCGGAAAATCAAATAGCGAAAGACTAGATGATGGCTCAGATCTCTTTCTGTCTGCTCAGTGATATGGGAGTGTGTGTCTCCTCTCGCAGGTAAAGGGGAGGAATCGTACCCCGACCTGCTCGCGCTGCTCATCGCCGTGCTCGTGACCGTGATCGTAGGTGTTGGAGTGAAAAACTCTGTGGGCTTCAATAACGTCCTGAACGTGGTGAACCTGCTGGTCTGGGTGTTTGTGGTGATCGCCGGACTCTTCTTCCTGTCCGGAGAGAACTGGGAGGACGGCAGGTTCCTGCCCTACGGCTGGTCGGGGGTGCGCGCCAATTCACATATTATTTCAGTTTCATCATGTCTAATTACCAACAATGAGCCAAACTGTTTTGAAATACAACAGAGTAAAATATTACAACCCTGTGAGTGAAGCTTGGGATGAACCGCGCGCTGCCGTGTGCGGTGTTGCAGGTGATGCAGGGAGCCGCCACTTGTTTCTACGCCTTCATCGGGTTTGATATCATCGCCACTACGGGAGAAGAAGCTAAAAGTCCGAACACCTCGATCCCCTACGCCATCACGGCTTCCCTCGTCACGTGTCTAACCGCATACGTCTCTGTAGGTATCTCACACTCACGTACACACACGACTCAACTTTACATCAGAGTCTCTGTGACAGATAACGAGTGCTGGAGTGAGACTTTATAGAGCTTTGTGTACATTTCGGAGAGTTCGGGAAGCTGATGTTACCTCCTGTAAAACTGCAGTAGAAATACGACATGCACAGGAAACTCGTGTTTAGGGTTATTTTTAAATAAATATGAAACCTATAATAGCTTAGAGCAGCTCTGAGACCAGAATAGTCCTGCGTGCTCTGAAATATTCATCTGTACTCGGCGTCTCCGCGCTACGGCCAGAAAATATGCCGGGCTGCTCATAAATTATTTCTACCTGCTCAGTTACTCAAGCCTTACGCTGTGTGTGTGTGCGTGTGTGTTTAAACACGCAGTGAGTCGTCATTCTCTCTGGCCTTTGTTTGTCCAGTTTCACATTCAGGAACACTGTAGTATTTCTTGCTCTCACTGAGACTAAATGTTTGAATATGAGCGGATAGTGAAGTGAATTCTTCTGAGTAAAACAGACGATCCTCATACTGGGGCTTTATAACACATTCATGAGCTGTGTATAAATGTTTTATAAAGCAACACTGAAAGGTTTACTGTATGTAAGACTGCGTCACCAACCGTGAGATAATGTGAAAGGATTTAAGGAGTTTCATTGTAAACTAGGGGTTAGGGGTTAGGGGTTAGGGGTTAGGGGTTAGGGATTAGGGGTTAGGGGTTAGGGATTAGGGGTTAGGGTTTAGGGTTCAGGTTGAGGTTAGAAATTTAGAAGTTTTAAGGTTTTATTTTATCTACATTTTTTCTCTCCAGAAGTTCTGAGTTAGAGCTGATAATTCATTTATTGTGATATTTCAGTCATACAATGGAGACGTTATTGTCTTAATGAATAAACAAGTGTATCGAATTCCTGTAGTGAAAATTGAGCGGCATGACCCTCGGCAAGGCAAGTGTAGTTGTATTGCACATTTCATACACAATGGTAATTCAAAGTGCTTCACATAAAAGAGAAGAAAATAATCATAAAATGAAAATAGTCATCAATGGAAATAAAACGTTTTAAAGAAAATTTTAAAATGTGATTTAAGATACTTTAAAACTAATTAAAATGTGATTTAAAATAAAACAGTTAAAAATATTAGATAAACATAAAATTAGTGCAGTCAGTTCGGGCGTAGCACAGACGCTCATTCAATAAACGCACAGCTAAACAGATGAGTTTTAAGTGTAGATTTAAATGTGACTAGTGTTTTTGCTCATCTGATCTCTTCTGGCATCCCTGTGGACTCGCCGTCACTTCTCACACCTCCAGGAGCGCGTGTGCAGGTTCTCCCTGTGCTCCATTCACTGAACCAGATACAAGATCTTAGCTTGCTTAGGTTTCCCCTCATGAGAAGCCACCGTCCTCAGATCAGGATATCACACTTTCTGCCAACAGCCAAATGTCTGGACGCGCCTTCTAAACCATGAACGAACACATGACATCAGGC
>QNUK01000883.1:100000-102500 GCA_013621035.1 Clarias magur | reverse complement strand
CATCGGCACGTTGCTGGCGTACACACTCGTGTCCGTGTGTGTGCTGCTGCTCCGCTATCAGCCCGAAGGTGACGGATTCACTGACGTGACCAAAGAGCCCGACCTGTACTCTCCCACCAGTGACGGCGACGAGTACGGAAACACGTACGGGGCCAAAAACCTTCCCTCGCCGAGTGACGACGAGATGTTGATTAGCAAATCAGACTCTGGTGGCTACCAGTCAGAGTCCTCGGTGTACAGCGTGAGCGAGAAAGGGGCGGAGTTTGAGGAGTCGGACAGTGCCGTGGGGTCGCTGCTGAAGCGAGTGCTCGGGGGAAGTTACTACACCCTGCGGACGCGACTCGGACTTCCCGAGCCGGGCTCTCAGCCCACGCCTGCGACTGGACGCACCGTCACCTACTGCGTCCTCGTCCTCTTCGTCCTCTCGTTCCTGCTCTGGGCCATCGTCATATACGGCCTCGACCGAGCCGCAGGCGGCGCACTCTGGGTTCTGGTTCCGGTCCTCATCGGCATCGTCATCCTCATGGGCGGTTTAATCGTCGTCATCCTGCGGCAGCCCGAGAGTCCGAAGCGCCTGCCGTACATGGCCCCCTGTGTCCCCTTCGTGCCCGCAGCCGCCATCCTGGTGAACGTCTACCTGATGCTCAAGCTGTCCGCCATCACCTGGGTCCGCTTTGTCGTCTGGTGCTCTATAGGTACAACAACTTCTTTCAGTCCCGGACCGTCTGCAGCCTGAGAAATAATCACCTCTAACACAGCGCTGTATCTGTGAGCTGTCCTGAGTCTGGAGTAAAAAGTGCAGCAGAGAAAAATCACATTCTTATCTGAGTGTAAATAGGAGATAAGAAGAGAGAATAAAACTATTTCACTCACTTCAGTGAATCCAACACCACGGCGGGTCATAAAGATACGAACAGGAACATAACTCTGGAATATTAATAATAGCATTATTATTGTGTTCACTCTGTAAACTTGACCTTGTGCAGCTTTTGCACCTCGATACAAGGGTGAGTCAAAAATGATCCGCACTCTGGCTGTAGAATTTATTTTAATGAACTTGAAAAAACCAAAGACATTATTTTTCGACCTAAATTGCTTGCTTTTCAATAATTTGCCTGTCTGTCACTAAGTACCGCATCATTAAAACGTTTTAGTCTGAGCTGCGGGCCATGAATGCACCGCTGTCTTCACTTCTTCATCAGAAGGGAGTCTCCATCGTGGTAGTTCTGCTTTCAGACGAGCAAACAGGTGAGAGCCTGATGGAGCAGCATCGGGACTATAGTGGCGCCAGTGTGTGCAGAAGTGAGTTTAATCCCAAGTTTAGTCTTCAGCTCTTCAATAGGTGTCTCACTGTAAGCGCACTGTTGAACCTTTTTCCTGATAATGTTCCAATACTTCTGGCCCAGGAGAATGATGATGAATTGGTGAATTTTCGACGTTTGAACTCTTCCTCGGTCAGCGATTGACGATGTCTCCGTTCCCTTCTCAGGCTTGTAGTGATGAATCTGTGACTCTGTAAGAAACTTAAATAAATCACTGCACACGGCTGCTCCGTTTTTGCTGCCTACAGAGGGTTTGATGTAACCGGATAATTTATGACTCACCCTCGTATTATGTACATTTTACTAAGCTAAATAAAGTTTGTGATGTAATTCATTGTAGGTATCGATTTTAAGATAAACTTCGTTTCTGCCAGGATTCATTGTTCTGCAGTTCTAAACATGTTGATCCGTGACTACACCGTGCGGCACGTTGACACTTTTTACATTTCTGCCTCTTGTCGTAGGTCTGATGATTTATTTCGGTTACGGGATGTGGAACAGTTCTCTGGAGCTGAGCGCGCGGGAGGAGGAAGCCCACGCCAGCTCGTATCAGAGGTATGACGCCGGGGTGGACGAGAGCTTCACGGTGGATGATGACCTTCACGCCCAGGAGGACGGAGAAGGAGAGCGGTATCAGGGCTGGGCTGGTGAGGAGAGGGGCTACCAGAACCAGAACCAGAATCAGGACCAGGACCAGGACCAGTACCAGAGCTACCAGCAGCAGGGCGATGAACACAGGGCGTCGTCCGGAGGTCAGAGGTCGAGAGGAGCGCGCAGTCAAGGCTTCGAGGAGCTGCGTAATGAGGACTAGCCTCAGACCTGTGTGGAGTGGATTCTGTTTTAGTGTCTCAGTTTCAGTGCTGTTTTGTTTTTATTTGCTTGAACTTGTTGATGTCTTTATGTTTATTAACCTCAGAATTATTGCCACCCTTCATGAAAATGATCAAAAGTTTATAGATAAACTGATTAACTTATTGGAAATGGTGTAAAGATTTATTGGAACTGAACTAAAACTGTTCTTGAGTAGTGTGGGATTATTCCTGCAAAAAAACGTTTGGTTTAAAACTATTGGAACCCACAATTTAATTATTCCTCTTTCAAACTTTGAATTTCGTTTTTTGAAGAATCGCGCGTTTGTGACGCATCGTTCCGGGAGATTGTTATTAATTCCTCAGCTG
>QNUK01000883.1:75000-95000 GCA_013621035.1 Clarias magur | reverse complement strand
GCCTGATGCAGGCGTGCATCCCCAAGCTGCAGGTCTTCACCCAGTCGTTAGTGCAGGTGGCGATGATCAGACACATCCACCCTGAGAAGCTCACGAAGAACCCACTCAGCAACCGACAGCTCTGAGACATGATCCCCCCCCCCCACACACACACACACTTGTGATAGTGTTTCTCTTCAGATCTTCAGCGCAGAATCTGTTGCTTTAGTGGTGATGCAGTTCTTCTTCTTCTTCTGTATTTATTCAGGTGTCATGCTTCTTCAGGCCAGAAAACACACACACACACACACACACACACACATGCACGCGCGCGTTTTGCGTGAGTCCGGACAGATCCAGAGTCCAGTCCAGAGAATTTATACAAATACCATAACAATGTAAACCAGCTTTTATAGCTAGCTCATCCCCATTGATGGCTCCGCCCCTTTTCAAACTTTCAGCCAATCAAAAGAACTTCATAACAGAAAAAAAACATATGTGATGCCTTCGTTTGTCCATAAAATTCACTAAATATTATAACGTTACCACTTAGATCTGAGACTTGATCATAAACACCTTACAAAGTCTAAAGACTCGCCAACAGTTTCTTAAGCACTTTTAAAAGCTTTGAACTTATTAATTTCTTATTTCCTTCTTTTTTCTGAAGATCCCTATCTCTGTATTAATGCATGTCTTTCTTGCTCTCTCTTTGGCTTGGTTAGCTGGTTTAAATCACATTTATAGAAAGAAAAAAAAGGAAAGTAGTTTCCATGGTAAAGTGTGTTTATTAGAGAAAACAAATGTTGACTGGAATTTTACATTATTCAATTTTTGAGCTGTTTCACTGTGACACTTTTTTTTGTTTATGTAGCTTAATTTAAAAAATAAACTAATTTCTTTACTATGAACTGTGAAATACTTACAGTGTGTGTGTGTGTGTGTGTGTGTGTGTGTGTGTCGCTGGATACAAGCAATTTCTTGTTAAGTTTTTGGGATTTCTTTACATCATTCCAGTGAGACTAATTCTCCTCAAGTTCCTCTGGATGCCATTTTTGGACATACAGGGTTTAAGCGTTTTCCAATTCTGCCCTCTAGCGGCCACGTGGTGTGGTGCAGCCACACTGTAGGAAGGTGGAAAAGGACAAGAACCAGAAATGGACATTAAAGCTAAAATGAAAGAATATCTTTATATAACATTTACATTTGCTGCATTTGGAACAGAGTTTTGTTCATTTTCTCGAGAGACAAACAACAAACACAGCAAGGTTTCAGTAACAAAATGTAGTTTGTTTAATTAAATAATCAAAAATGGCACAAGAAAGGTCATGTAACTGTGACATACAACACTTGGATGACACGAGATTATAGTACAATGTCTACAGCAGTTTTATAAGGTCTCCATGTCAGAAAAAGGCACCACCTTCGCTGTACCTTCGTTAGGCGAGACTGTGTGTTTAAGTACCTGCGTACTGCCGCGGGTTCCGCGGGTTCCGCGCCTCCACCGGAGTGAAGATGCTCTGATAAAATTTCATCTCATCTCATTTAGCCTACATAATCTTATCAGCATGTCAAACATCGTTATCTTTTTTTAAAAATGCTTAAAAATCTCAAATCGCTTGCATTTGTATTTCCTAGAGCCTTAGAAGAAGACAAATATATTAAATATTACAAATCCTTCACAAAACATTTTGTATAGATTTATACACACAGAGCACTGCATCGTTATACATGTACACATATACAGTACAATAAGAAAATATCTACAACAGGAAGGGGAGGGACATGCGCACATTTATAGCACTTCCACTCTTGTCGACTTCCTCCACAGACACAGGAAGTGTCGTCCTTTTAGTGAAAAATAGAAACTCGACAAACCCTGATTATGATTTCGATCCGATCAGCTACAGAAAAAAAGAAGCAGACACGAACATTTCCCTCGCACTAGGACTGGATATAGATCTCGCGTTATGTTCACAGAAATTAAGGGGACCATTATATTGCTATCATGCTTTCAGTCAGAGGCTAAAGGTTACGGAAGGCTACTGTAATGTTAGTCTAAATCAGTTCAAGCAAAAGTACACACATTACCTCGACACGTTGACTTCACCGCGTGAATCTCTTTAAAGATTAAAGTGCACAAAATGGCTCTATTCTATTGGCAAGTGCTCTGATCGTCCACCAGACTCAAACCTGTCTCCCTCTCTGTCTCTCTCTGTCTCCCTCCGTCTCTCCCTCTCTCTCTCTCTGTCTCTCCCTCTCTCTGGGGTCTTCTCTTTACCTCCCTCCTTCTTTCAGCGAGTTGATGCGGGCACAGATTTTGAGGGCGGGTCCCAGTTTGACATTCATGGCACTCATCAGGTGGTCTTCAGTGAGCAGCAGCAGGGCCTGTCCGTCGATCTCCTGCGCTCGAAACGATTCAGCGATGTCCTGACATCCTGCCAAGGTCATACAGAGGTCAGCGTTGAGGAATGTTGCAAACATTCAGAGCACAAGCTGGTGAGATGCCTGCGAGCGCGCTCTGGGTTCTCACCTGGCAGATTGGAGATGAAGCTCCACACTTGGTCTACAGTCCACTGCGCAGGTTTGGAGTGTGGCGACAGCTCTGTGGGTGAAACCACGTCCAGAGGTGACGTGGGAGCGCTTGTGGTCTCGCCGGTCCTGGTCTCTCTCTCCCTCACGCTCTGCTCCGTGTGTCTGCGCAGCCTCGTCTTCATCGGAGTGGCCGCCTCGTCCTCGCCCTCCTGCGGGGGGCGCTGGAGAATCCTCCACTGCTCCGTTGTGCCATGTTTCACCTGCAACACACACGACCATTTACTGATGAATCTGTATTTAAAATAAGTACATTTTAAATTACAAATCAATAATTCATTCACTATGAAAACAAAACAGCTTTGAATATCAGAAGACAAATGAGAGTAAAAATATTACGATAGAAGTTCAGCATTTATTTACAGTCAAATTCTCTGTTCTTCGTCTATACCAGCTGTTTGTTAGTGGGCGGAGGGCAGAGCGCAGGGTCAGCCGTTACACAGCGCAGACAGGGTTAAGGGCCTTGCTGAAGGGCCCGACTGCACCAAGCTGGCGGTGCTGATGCTCGAACCTCTGACCTTCCGACCAGCGCTCCGAGCACACAGAGCCACCGAATGTTATTCACACTGCTGTGTGTCAATTTGTGGTACAAAAATGTAAAATGTGCAAAAGTGCATCACAAATGGCGAAGAAAGATTTACATAAAAAATAATAAAACAAACTCTACTCCATATGCTCACTGAGTTGCAGTTACAGAGTCCTGACACTAGGGGCGCTGCAGAGACACTGACTGAGGCAGACTGATGAATGATGTTCTGTTTATTTTTGTTTTTCTCATTTTTATGGTTTCCCACAATGTTGAGTTGAGGTGTGATGATGAGGACAGACCTGCTGGAAAGATCCCTCCTCGATCTCGTCCTCAGCTCCGTTAAATTCAGATCGATGTCCCCCTTCACTGACGCAGCGCCTCAGAGCTCGGAAACGCTTCGTGTAGCTGAACCTAAAGACACAACAACCTGCTGGTGAAGTTTCATTTAATCCCACTGATCACACTCAGGGTTTCTGCTTGTACACCTTCTGCCCTCTGCCCACATCCTGTCCCCGTTTTTACACACACACACACACACACACACACACACACACACACACACACACACACACACACACACACTATAGATTATGTGTCTCTTTTTTAATTGTATTAACAGTTGATTGGACAAAACAATTAAAGACATGTCTGTAGTCACTTTTCTGAGAGTCAGTCTTAGCTTGGAGTGATTTTATGGCTGGTATTTGCTGGTGTGTCGCTGTTCTTTACTTAAACTCTTCCTGAAACACATTTCTACCCACAGGAAGTCACACAGCCATTTCATCACTGCGGCCAGTGGTGCATGAGCAGCAGCTTATTTCTGCATCAGGAACGTCACCTTCACAGTGAGAACGCGCGCTTCAGTGCAGGATGAATTTTTACCTTTTAAAGGATCCGCCGCATGAGTCCACCTTACTGTCCGGGTGTCTCCCCCGCTCCCCCCCTAACCCCCCACCCCACCAACACACACACACACACACACACACACACACACACACACGCTGGCTGTGGATGAATGAATATTAACGTCGTACCTCTTTGCACAGGATTTGGAGCAGAAGCGCTTGGAGCGGTTGAAGGTTTGCGCCGTTCCTTTCCTTCTACAGAAGTGACACTGCAGGACGAGTCTGTGTCTCACGCCGCCTAGATGGACAAGCGGAGAAGAAAGCTACATGTACTCATACATTTACATTTATTTTCAGGACACTGGAGACATCCAACACACACACACACACACACACACACACACACACACACACACCTGAAACCGCTTTATCTCTTTATTAATTGTATTTTTACCTTTTATTATTATTATTCGTACTGTAGCACTTGTACTACTTATGTGTGATATCTGTGACGTAGTGATTACTGCCTTTAGTTTATTTCATGCTCATGATTAGTACAGTGTTTCAAAGCTGAAGTTGTTTTCTATGAAAATGGTTCATGATCAGATCTTCGCACAGTTTAGGAATTTCATCTCAGTTTTATCTCCAGCTTTGAAAATTATAAATCATCAGGGCATGTCTACATGTAGGGTTCTACATCAGGGCGTGTCGGGGCGTGTCGGGGCGTGTCGGGGCGTATCAGGGCGTGTCGGGGCGTGTCTGTAGAAAACCAAAACCGGAACTCACTATTTGTGACAGAAATCTCGTCGTCCGAGTCGGTCGAGTTCTCGGGGGATTCTGAGGTGGCGTTACAGACGTCTGGTCCGTTCGCTCCGTTTAGTCCTGAATCACAGTTTGGACCCACCATCAGAGACGACCTGTTCACCTTCATAATAAAAATCACACACACACAGGATAAATTAGGAAATAAAATGTAAGAAAAAAAATTTCTTATTATTAATTATAATTATTCATTATTATTATTTATTATGATTTATATTAATAGTTTAACCCTTTTATGTGCTTTATCTTTTAAAGCTGTTTTTAAAGATAATACATTGAGGTGAGGAGGTGAGTGCAGGTGAAACACGTGGGAAACAGCAGGGAGGAGATTCATCATGTCGGTCTCCGGAAAAATAAAATTTTATTTCTATAGCGCTTTTAACAACGGTCATTGTCTCAAAGCAGCTTCACAGAAATGAAAAGAAAATGAAAAGAAGACTTATGGAAGTGTATATATGTGTAAGAAAAACATGTCTAGATAATGAGATCGTCCCTGATGAACAAGTCGAGGGTGACGGCGACAGTGGCAAGGAAAAACTCCCTGAGATGGCAACAGGAAGAAACCTTGAGAGGAACCAGACTCACCAGGGAACCCATCCTCATCTGGGTGATAACAGAGAGCAGGGATTGTATAACATCATGTGTGTTATGCAGATGAAAGTTCCATATAACAGAAGTTCTTTAAATTAACACAAAGTCCAGTTCAGCTCAGGGACGAGTCAGCAGGTGCAGAGGGCAGATGGGGGTCTGGATCACTGGGATGACTGGGATGACTGGGAGCTCAGGAGCAGCATGTGTAGCTCCAAACCAACATGAAGGAGAATTACTACCATACTTTTCAACTTTTTGAGTCTTTCTCTGAACTTTTAAATTATAAATAGATAAATAAATGTAAAGTAAATATAAATTCAATTTTAATTATAAATAGAATATTTATAAAATCACAGTACAATAAATATAGTATATATACTGGAAGTCACACACTGCAGACTGAATAAAAGAATAAACGCAGATAAATTATACACTGAAGGACAGCTACACCGGGACGCAACAATCACGGCTCTTAAACTCGCCTGTATTTCTACCTTCTCCTTTCTAGTTTTGTTTCTCTCTCTCTCTCTCTCTATATATATATATATATATATACTGTATATGTGTATGTATTTGTGTTGTTCTGTTATGTATGCACCTTCAGTTCTGCCTATCTGCAATGCTATATTATGCACATATGCCTATAGACAATCATAAATACATGCATGTACACATTCAGCCACATACTGTACACACATAGTATTGAATATACTCACATATATACAGCATCCACAGACCTTAACATTAATGTTTGTTTTTTTCTCATTTATTCCTAATAGAACTGTTAGAGACCCTGCAGGACACTTTATTATTATAAACATTCCAATGACAATCGGGCATCTCTATGGCACAAACACAGATGATCCTTCCTTTTTTCAGAGGTTTTTTTATTTCTCTAATTGCTCAGTCATAATAGCAGGCGACTTCAACACAGTTCTCGACCCAGCAATAGATAAAATTACTAGCTTGAGCAATAAATGTACTTGGAAATCCACAGAAATGATAAAACAATTCATGAGTGATTTTGGTCTTGGATGCAACTGCAGCATCCAAATTCTAAAGAATAATCTTCTTTCCCCAGTTCACCGTTCATATTCTCGTATTAACTTCTTTCTTACCAGTAATCATACCAAATTCTATCACACCAAACAGCTTTGCATCAAAGATACACCCATTTGTCGTTAGTGACCATGCTCCGATAACAATTAAATGGCATGAAACCAGCTCACACAAACCCAGGAGTAGATTTAATACATCTCTCTGGAAAGACTCTGACAAGTATATCAAAAAAGAGTGGGCAAGCTATCTAAAGATGAATGGCTTCTCAGAGTTTGTGGGAAGCAGGAAAGCAGTCTTAAAAAAATAACCTCTCCGTTGATAAAAAAAAAAAGAAAAAAGAAAGAAAAAAGAAAAAGAAATGGAACAAAAAGAAAAAAAACGAAATAAGGAAAAAACAACAATCCCAGTCATTAAGGACTCGGCAGGGAAGCCCAGCAGGTCGTCAGAAGAAATGACAAGAAATGATATTCGTCAGAGAAAGACCCAAATCCAGACGATATCGGCTTATTTTTCAATAGTATCGACCTACCACAACTTAGTGAAGATCATAAAAACAGCCTGGAATCAGCCAGAACACTTAATGAACGTTTGTCTGCTCCAGAACTTATGCCAAGTAATAAAGCACCAGGTCTCACCACGGCTTCCCTTCCGAGTTCCATAAACTCTTTTGGACCATCTTTTGGACCATCTTATCATAAATCATTTAAAAGTCTTAATATCAAGACTCCCAGACGATATGAACGCTGCTACAATTTCAGTCCTCCTCAAACCCAATGAAGATCCAACATGGCCGTCAAGCTCCCGTCCCGTTTCTTTAACCAATGCAGATATTAAAATCATGGCTAAAGCACTATCCCATAGATTAGAAAAAGTCATAGCCTCTATAATCCACTCAGACCAGCTGGTTTTATAAAAGGTAGGCTTGCATCCACCAACACAGATTGTTCAACCTAATGTATTATTCTTCACTCCAGCAAGCAAAAGCCACCATAGTTAGCCTTAATGCAGAAAAAGCTTTTGATAGCGTTAACTGGATTTCCCTGTTTTCCACATTGAAGAGGTTCGGCTTCGGCGAGTCACTCATCAATTGGACTAAAATTCTTTATACATCACCTTGAGCAACTGTTATCACTATTGGACTAACATCACGTAGCTTCACACCGCACCGGGGGACTAGACGAGGAGGTTCACTATTTACCATTTTCACTGAACCGTTCACCAGAACACCCACATAAAAGGAATTCAAGCACTAAACATACACCATGAAATCAGGCTTTTTGCAGATGATGTATTACTGTATTTACAAGATCCCTCTTCATCATTACAAGAAACGATTAAACTCGGCTGTGATGTGACAGCCCTTACACCACCTACCCCTTTCAACACCAATCACATTACTTATTTAGGCATCGACATTTCCCCTAAGCTGTCAGAGCTGCTTGGACTCAACTTCACTCAACTACTTAAAATGATAGATGATGATCTCCAACGTTGGATGAACTGACCACTGTCCATGTTGTTATTAAAAAGGCAAATCTTTTTTCAATGATCCCAGGACACCCACCCAACCCTTACCTGGTTTAAATCTTTGGATTCCCAAGAATTAAATTGACCACCTTACAGAAATCTAAAATACAAGGAGGATTGGAAGCACCTAGCAACTATCATTACTCTCTGGCTAATCAGCTTCCATATATCTACAAATAGACGCATCCTAAGCAGTAAGAAGTTATAGGGTTAGATGTTGAACAAACAATTTGTAAAGACATTAAAATTTCCTTTCTTGCCTTTCTGTAGCCAGACAATTAGAAAGAAAGCAGTCCTGTTTCAAAACCCCCACAGTAGCAGCAGCTCTGACAGCTTGGTGGAAATTTCATCAAACTACAAACACCCGTCCTACACCATTTAAATTAACTGTACCCCCATTTGGTACAACCCAGATTTCACAATTAAAAAAAACCCTCTAAATGTCTGCACATAGGCAGGCAAAGGTATCACCCAACTTCAACCCAACTAATCTGGCCTCATTCCCTGATTTGGTGCAGAAACATGGCATCGGGAGTGATGGGTTTTTTTTTAGAATACTTACAAATCAGATCAGCTTTATAAACAACAATAGTTAAAAAGATTATTAATTTGGAATTTAGCCCTCCGAGCTCGAAGCTAATTAATATATTCTCCTTAAAAAAAATGACTCTCCAAAATATACAGAATAATATTACGATCAGACACTAAATTAAGCCCAGCATATGCTAACTGGGAATTAGACCTATCTATTACTCCTGAAGCTGGGTTCTGGACACAAATCTGTAACAATATCTACTTCATGACAAATAATGCCAATCTGTAACTCATGCAGTATGAAGTACTCCACAGATTTCACTACACTGGATCGAACTGTTTAAAATGGGATTCATTTCAGAAATGTGTTCACATTGCACACAAACAGCCTGGACACCTGCCTTCACCAATCATTAGCTATATATGAGGCGTCACATCCCAATGTCCCCTTCCCTCTGTATACTAGGCGACACTTTAAACACAAACAATTGAAACAACACAAACAATAAATTACTCCTGGTGGCGCTAACTATTGCCAAGATAACTATCCTCCTGAACTGGAAATGAAGGAATAACATACACATTGCAACTTGGCAATCCTTACTAATAGATCACATCTCCATGGAAACCCTGTCCACTTCCATAACATGAGAATACACCAGATTCAGACTCTTGGTCATCTCTCGTCACTCTCCTACAGTCATGACTCTGCAGCTTCATTGCCCGAGAAAGAGGGAGAGGAGGGAAGAAGGGAGAGAGAGAGGAATGAGAAGAAAGAAAGGAAGGGGGAAAAAGAATACTAATAAAATAAATGAATAAAATCTGTTTGCATTGGGTCCCCAGTGGGAGTGGGCATTAGTTAATAACAACAAATTATTATTTTTATTATTTTCCCTCTTGCTTCCTTGTACCCTCTAATTCCTACTGTGGTTAAATTTGAATTATTATTATTATCATTATTATTACTATTATTATATCTTTATTCTCTCACCCATATTATTCTTGATGAAAAGTGATTATTATTGTTATCATTATTATTGTATTATAATCAGCAGTTGTAACAGAACTGATATGTTTCGTTCTTGTTATTTTTATGCCAGTTAAACATCTTGGTTTTCATTCACTCACATACTTCCACCCCAGATACACACACACACACACACACACACACACTTGCAGAGTAATAATAAGAAGAATTATACCCCCCCCACACTGTTATTTTACATGTGTGTGTTTTTGTTGTTCGTCTGTTTGTTCTGTCAAGTGACGTCTGTCTGCATTAAAAAACAGATCATATATATAATTACTCCTTATTAAATATGTATTTATAAACTTTCTACACAAAATCCCAAAGGTGGTAAAAATATATTGTTTTAAACATTAATTGTGTCTAAAACTTTTGTAAATTTAAAATTTCTTCCTGATTAATATCCAGTCAGATCTCAACTTCAAATCTGCAAGAATTTCTTCCTTTAAGAAATAAAAATAACTGGAGTCACGTGATTTCCTGAAATTCAGAGCGTTTCAGTATTCTGTGTCCTGTTCCGTGTGTGTGTGTGTGTGTGTGTGTGTGTGTGTGTGTGTGTATGTGTGTGTCAGTACCGGGTCCTGTTCTGTGTGTGTGTGTGTGTATGTGTGTGTCAGTACGTGTGTGTCTGTCCTGTGTGTGTGTGTGTGTGTGTGTGTGTGTGTGTGTGTGTGTGTGTATGTGTGTGTAGTACCGGTCCTGTTCTGTGTGTGTGTGTGTGTGTGTGTGTGTCAGTGTGTGTCTGTGTGTGTGTGTGTGTGTGTGTGTGTGTGTGTGTGTGTGTGTGTGTGTGTGTGTGTGTGTGTGTGTGTGTGTGTGTGTGTCAGTACTGTGTCCTGTTCTGTGTGTGTGTGTGTGTGTGTGTGTGTGTGGTGTGTGTGTCCTGTCTGTGTGTGTGTGTGTGTGTGTGTGTGTGTGTGTCGTACGGTCCTGTTCTGTGTGTGTGTGTGTGTGTGTGTGTGTGTGTGTGTGTGTGTGTGTGTCCTGTTCTGTGTGTGTGTGTGTGTGTGTGTGTGTGTCATGTGTCAGTGTCCTGTGTGTGTGTGTGTGTGTGTGTGTGTGTGTGTGTGTGTGTGTCAGTACCGGGTCCTGTTCTGTGTGTGTGTGTGTGTGTGTGTGTGTGTGTGTGTGTGTCAGTACTGTGTCCTGTTCTGTGTGTGTGTGTGTGTGTGTGTGTGTGTGTGTGTGTGTGTGTGTGTGTGTGTGTGTGTGTGTGTGTGTGTGTGTGTGTGTGTGTCAGTACCGGGAATGGTTCCAGTCCTTCCTGAATGATGAAGCCGTCCACCAGGTGAGTGAGCACTAGCGATTTATTGGGTTCTGCGGGTCCCGTGAGGCTGGAGGACGGCTGCTGCGCGGGCGCTCTCTCCGAAACGCCCGGGAGTTTGGCGGGAGAGCTTCGGCCGGCGAGGGACACGACTGAGGGTCGTATGGTGGAGGACGGGACTGGGGACGGATCCGAGGAGATGGCTGGAGCAGTGAGAGAACAGAAACGGAAAACAGTTTGGCAGCAAAGTGAGATTAATCCATCTTGTTAGTCTGATCACGCGACAGAAAGAAGCGACATGATTAGCTCATTACGGACGCGGCGCATTTTGCCGTGTAACGTAGCTGCCGCTTTTTACCAAAAATATATCAGGTCGAAGGCTTTTTAAAAAAGGCTTTTATAGCATTTTGCAGTCAAACTGTTCAGACAGAACGCCAGACGTTCCTGAATACCTGAGTGATTGTCTGCATGAGACAACGTTTCCTCACAGACGTCTTTTCGTCCAGCTGTCGATGCTAAAGACACAGACGGCGTCTTCTGCGACTTCGGCTCTTCTGGACACACCACCGACCGTTTACACACCTGACACACACCACAAACATCTGTATTTAACATCATGCACACGGATACGGCTCCAAATACATACAACCATAGGAAAAGAAAACACAGTGGACTGTCGAGTGCAAATGTTTGCATCCCCCCTGGTTTGTGAAGTCTACAATTGATTCAGGAAGTTAAAAAAAATGTGCTTGTATTATATTAATCCGTATCACTCAGAGGACACACAGGCTCAGTGGATGAAAGAGAAAAGAGGGAATTGGATTTTTTGCAAACATACTTAAAGTCATTTATAGCAAGATTTTATATTTATATTAAGAGCTCTCTTTGTGAAAGCTAAACTATATCCTTGTCTCCTTGTTTTTGTTTTCCTGGAGATGCTAATGTCTCGCTTGTAAACAAAGAAACAAACAAATAAATAACACTTGAGACTCACTGCAGGCTTGTCCGCGGTTCCCGAAGGCTGTGGTTCTGTGGCGACGCTCTGTGATGTTTGGGTTCCTTCCACACTTTTCGTCTGTGTTGATGGAAGTTTGAGATCCTGCGGAATTTCCTCAGGGCCTTTCGCCGGCTTCATCTTCGGCTTTGCACTTTTCAGTTCCTTGGTCGTGTCAGTGGGGTGTGTGATGGAGGTGAGAGGGGACCGTGGAGGCACGGGAGAGGTTGTGGAGCTGGTGGAGACGAGTGGGAGGACCGGAGATGGAGGAGAAGCTCGTTGAGGAGATGTCCAGGTCTGTCTGGAGGGGGACAGCTGCACCAGCTGGGGGCAGGTGTTGGAGCTCTGTGGTGAAGGGATCGGACACTCGGGTTTAGCCGAAGCGGGAGAGAGCTGAGGCTTCGGCTGGCCGAGATCGTGAGACGGGGACATGGTGGACGACTTCGCCTGGCCGTTGGTGCACTGGGTGGAGGTGGAGGCGGAGGACAGAGCGATCCTCAGGAGCTGTTTAGTGGCGAGTAAGGAGCCTCCGGGTGAGGCGGAGGTCAACGGTAGGGCCAAGGTGGGTGGAGACAGATGGTTTCGGCTGAGATTGGGCACGGTGATGGGCACGACGGAGGTCGGGCTCGGGCCACTGGGTGACGCCTGGGTGGACGGACAGCGCTTCAGCTCGGGGAGAGGTTTCTTTGGTACGATTGGAGAGGAATTCGCATGTGGGTGCCTCAAAGGGAACGGATGCTGCGGAATGCTGATCTGACTGTGAGGTCTCTTCAGGCTGCTGCTTAACTTCTGCTTGGCCAACGCATGAGACTGAGCCGGAGCATAAAGAGCTGAAAACACACACATCACCGCTTGACAGTTAAACGCTCGCAACGAGAAAACAACCACGAGTGCAGACGCTCACAGAGCCGTGGTTCTCCATGCTTGCGCGTCAGTGATGACTTCACCATGATGATCTCACTTAGACCTCACAGATTCTTTTTTGTATTAATAATTAAAAGCACTGGTGTTATGTTTATATTGTATGGTATTCTGGTGAAGGCCACCACACAGAGAGACTGCGGAGAAGCTTCTCCCTGCAGACTGTACGCGCTCTTAACCACAACTTCACATAGGACTCAACTACCTGGACTTGCCACGGACCTGCAGTACAGGGAACGTAAATGCTGCACATTTCTGGTCTGTTTACATGCAGTATAAATGACGAGTGCTATTGCACAACTGCACTTTAAAGATGGACAATACCACCGCTGTTCATCATCTCAATTCACATTCCATCACCACCCATAAAGCTGCCACTACACACACACACACACACACACACACACATTGCACATTCCATATACTCCATATACTGTTTATTTATACACTTTATACTTTATACATGTTTACACGTTTCTACTTTCTCCTTTATTTGTATTGTAATAATTTGGCATATATTGTAGATTTTATATTTTACATTCTTTTCTATTTGCATTTTGCTGCTCTTATTTTCTTCCCTTTTTAGGTCACAAACCTAAAGTCATGTAAACATTTTACTGCATATTATACTGTGTATGGTTGTTCATGTGAGGAATCAAAAATGGATTATACATTTATATTATATTATATTATATTATATTTAAACTTTAATATTTCAATGTCAGGATTTTTGCATTACATCAGCTGTTTCCAAAATATTGTGATCCCCAAAATGAGACAAGAGCAAGAATACAGCACGTTCCATGTTTATTCCCGTCGTCATGGTAACATTCCAACATCAGGAAACAGACTTATATTAATGAATTATTTTTATCTGACGTTCTGGGGTGAAGCCATCAGCTCTGCACATGTTGTTCATGAATATTATTTATTTAGTATTAATATACAGCTGACTGGTTTCATTAAAATGAGTTTTTAAAAATAAAAAATGCATAGAAACAATTCCACATACATCTACTTCACCATCACTATCTAAGTGATTTAAAGAATACTTCTGTGTAAAATAAAAAACACTTCTATAATAAAAAAGCAATAAGAAATCTTTAAATAATTCTATAATGAACTCAGCAACTCACATGGTGGCGGCACAGTAAGATGGCGTACGGGAGGAGCTTTGGGTGGGGCCGAGGGCGATGGCGAGGTGCTGGCACCCTCTGTCTTTGTGGGCATGTCCTTCCCAGGGCTGCACGGTTGTGGGCAGGGTCTCGGAGTCAGGGTGGGCACTCGGGCACGGGTCAGGGCTGGGGGCGGGCAGGGGGAGGCGGACTTCAGGGGCAGGTTGGGTGGGATGGTCAGTGTACCAGGTGGAGGGGGACGGAGTGTCAAACTCTGGAGCTAAAGGCAAGACACACACACACACACACACACACACACACACTGATTCACCATGAATGCCATACAAACAGCACAATATAAATATCCGGATAAAAAGACTGACGGGACTGAACGGCGGGTCATACGAGGACAGCGCAGATAGAGAATTTAATTAGGTATAGTAATGAATCACTTAATGTAATTATGATGATTAGTATTAATTAAAGCTTTCAAAAGACACAATCCAGTGACCGACATCGTTGCTCCTCAAAGTTGGGTTTTATGAAAGTTATTATATTATATTAGAAACACTGCGTAGCTATAGAATTGTTTTTCATGAATGTTATTAATAATAAATAAATCACTTGATTTAGTCACAGTATACCACGTATTGCTTACACACACACACACACACACACACACACACACACACACACACACACACACAAACCGTCTCATGCACTATACTCAGTGGTTTAAGAGGACAGTTTAGACCTGATCAGTGAAGAGACTCTCACCTGTGAAGAAGGGAATCGAGGTGAAGAGGAAGAAGGAGAGGAGGAGGAAGAGGAGGAAAGGACAGGGGCATCAGGTCGCACTGTAGATGTTAGAATCAGCTAAAGGGAGGAAGACATGAGAGAGAGAGAGAGAGAGAGAGAGAGAGAGAGAGAGGGGGGGGGAAGAGGAAGGTAAAGAACTGATAGTGTGGGGTTGTGATGGTGAGTTTCACAGTAAAGTCACACAAGTTTTTCAAGTGGTAAAAAAAAAGTGTCTGTTTCGGTCCATGTGACCTGCAGCACGAGCAGAGCTTCTGCACACGGCCTGGTGAGAAAAAAACTCTCTCTACTATAAACTAACACTAACACTAAATAAGAATAAAAAGCACATGCATGAATTTCTGATACCAGGCCATTATTTCTCAAATGCACGAGGATGATCGTGAGACGGCACGAGGTGTAGATAAGCGCAGCGAGAGTGGGAGGGACGAGAGAACTCTCAGAAAGTTTCCCCTCAGAAACCAAGAAAGTTTCCGTCCAACATTCAGAACAGAGAATAAATACACAACCCCCCGGGGGGGTGCGGGGGGATTTGTGGGAACAACTGGGGGGGGAAGTGACTGGGGGGGGGGGGTGACTGGGGGGGGGGGAGGGGGGTGACTGCTGAGGGGGGGTGACTGGGGGGTGACTGGGAGGGGGTGACTGGGGGTGACTGGGGGGGGGGTGACTGCTGAGGGGGGAGGGGGTGACTGGGGGGTGACTGGGGAGTGAGGGGGGGAACTGGGGGGGGGGGAGTGACTGGGGGGGACGGGGGGGGGTGACTGGGGAGGGGGGGTGACTGGGGGGTGACTGGGGGAGGGGGAGGGGGGGTGACTGGGGGGGAGTGAGGGGGGGGGGGGGGGGGGGTGACTGGGGGGGGGGGGGGATGGGGGGGGGTGACTGGGGGGGGGAGGGGGGGTGACTGAGGGGGGTGCTTGGGGAGGGGGGGGTGACTGGGGTGACTGGGGAGGGGGGGGTGACTGGGGGGGGTGACTGGGGAGGGGGGGTGACTGCTGGTGAGGGGGGGTGACTGAGGGGGTGACTGGGGGGGGGAGGGGAGTGACGGGGGGGTGACTGGGGAGGGGGGGTGACTGGGGGGTGACTGGGGAGGGGGGTGACTGGGGGGGTGACTGGGGAGGGGGGGTGACTGGGGGGGGGGCTTAGTGTCATGGTTAAGAATTCTGCTGAAAAAAAAATCTGCTGAGCAAAAATGTTAAAAACATGTGATCACACTCAAGAGTAAAAATGAGTAAAAAAAGAGCTGAGCATCGAGTTTAGCCTGCAGGACTAAAAAGGAAACATCATGCTAGCTAAGATACGCCGAGAATCTGTCTTGAGTGAAAGCTAAGGCATGTTAATGATAACACCCAAACTTGACTAGCTAACTTATTTAGCAAGTGATTAAACTATTTTACCAAACAGAACTAGCTAACTTACCAAGCTAACGCTATCTTAACATTCTTCTCTAGATTTGATTTAAATCTGTGATATTAAAAAGAAATCTTACTGAGAAAAAGGTAAGAAGGAAATGTGAGAGTGTCTGAAGGTTAAAATGAGAAAATGTGGAGGGAAAAGGGAGTGTGGGTTTCTTTCAAGTATTTGTGGAAGAGTTTATGCTTTGCAGTGTTTTTTAATAAAACACAAAAAGTAGATCAATTAAACTGAGGACTGAAACAAACCTTCTTACAGTAAGTAGGAAAAAGGAAGTACAAATTAAAGACGTAATACTCTGTACACAAACCCAAATCATTTCCCTGTAGTGTCTTTGTCTAGACGACTGCTCTAATATTATAACATGATGGTTTTGTTTCTGCTGGACATTAGACAGGAAGTTGCTCAGATGAGAGCAGGAACTGATGCGGGTTCCTTTACCATCTGAGCCCTCAGGAGCATTTGGGTCTGGTTGGCGGGACCCTTCCCTACGAGCAGGGCCTGCGGTGAGATCTTGTGGTTGATGCCGGTGGGGCTGGAGCTCTGGCTGGCTCGGATGAGGGTGGCTGCGCCGGGCATGCTGGGAAGCGACACCTGAGGGGTCACACAAGAAGCATGATGTAGGAGGGTTAGTGTTAGATGATGTGAGAATCTGGGTGAAGGTGCAACCGGGGCAACAAAAGCATGTGTGTGTGTGTGTGTGTGTGTGTGTGTGTGTGTGTGTGTGTGTGTGTGTGTGTGCTGATTTTACAGTGTCTTGCACTGCAAGGATTCACCCTGCATTTTGCACTGTAGCAGAATAAACATTGTGACGGTGTGAGTGCTGAATAACTAAATCATTTCCAGTGAAGCCAGTTTCCCTCAGAAGAGGCGTGTCTAGTGGAGGCGAGCTGTGTGTAACTGATGTGTCACATGACCTGCATATAAATAACCCTGTTCCTGGAAGACCTGAGTGCGTGTTAAAGAACATATCTAAATAAACGCCATCATGAGGACCAAGAATTGATCAAAACAAGTCAGAAGGAAAGTATTAATCAATTAGTTCATTAATTCATTTAGGTTTGGTCATAAATAAACATCGCAAACTTTAGACCACATGCAGAACCACGTGAAATTATTAAACATAAATAATGTAACCGAACCATGACTGTGCCTTGAGGAAACACGACCAAGAGGAGCAGGACCGATGCTGAACTCTCCACACACGTCTCACACACACACGTCTCACACACACACGTCTCACACACACACGTCTCACACACACACGTCTCACACACACACGTCACACACACACACGTCACACACACACACGTCACACACACACACGTCACACACACACACGTCACACACAACACGTCACACACACACACACGTCTCACACACACACGTCTCACACACACACGTCACACACACACACGTCACACACTCACGTCTCACACACACACACGTCTCACACACACACGTCACACACACACACGTCACACACACACACGTCACACACACACACGTCACACACACACACGTCACACACACACAACACACGTCACAAAGTCACACACACACCATGCGTCACGACCAGGCAGCACACACGCACAGCAACACACACGTCACACCTATCACACGGTCACAACACTACACACGTTCAACACGACAGACACGTCAAGCAGACACACGACCGCTTCGTCACCACACACGTCACACCACCAGGCACGTCACAACACACATCACGTCCACACAGCACACACGTCCACACACACCACGTCACATACATCAGCACTCACGTCAGCACACACTCACGTCACCCACTACACGTCACATAACCACCACACACGTCAACACACACACACACGTCTCAACACACACGTCGTCACAACACATCCCGTCACAGGTCTTCACACAGCAGGTCACAGCACTCACGTCTAGCACACGACACAGCATCACCACACACTCACGTCCACGACAACACGTCACGAGAACAACAAACAACGTCACACATACAGCACGTCACAACCACACACGTCTCACACACTCACGTCACAGCACACAAGCACGTGCACATCACACACGTCAGCATCACACACTCACATCACACCAACACACAGCACTCACATACACACACAGCTTCACCACACACACACACAGTATTCTGTCTTAGCCCCACACACACTTCACACACACACACACACTTCACACACACACACACGCTTCACACACACACACGCTTCACACACACACACGCTTCACACACACACACGCTTCACACACACACACGCTTCACACACACACACGTCACACACACACGTCACACACACACGTCACACACACACGTCACACACACACGTCACACACACACGTCACACACACACACGTCACACACACACGTCTCACACACACGTCTCACACACACACGTCACACACACACGTCACACACCCCAAAACCCTGACAAAACTCTCCTCACTTTGCAGCATCGCGGTGAATGTCACCTTTTACCTCTTGGTTGGAGAATTTTAGGAGTTTGGTATCTTAAAAAAGGAATAAAAAGAGGGACAAAATGTGGAGTACATACTGTTTTTTGAGTCTGTTGAGATGAAACAGTGGCTGAGAAAGCAGGAGCCAGTCTGTCCCCAAACAGATTGACCTGAAACAAAATCACACAGCCACACAATTCAGTCTTTAATTAAAGAACTCTTAATAAAAAAAATAAAAACAAATCATGCAGGTGAAGGTGAGTAGTGTGATGGCGTGAAGGTCCCACACAGTTTGCATTAGCATTCACTCTCAGGCTGCATTCAGGCTTTAAAACATTAAACACTCGAGTCTCACTAAAGTCTTCTTAAGAGTTTTAGAATGCAGCTGGTTTTATTTTAGGTGCTACATCATTAATGAGAGCTTAATAGCAGAGGATCTGGAGTTTAGCCCAAAATCACTTAGTGTGGGGAAGAAATACACCCCCCCCCCCCCCCTCAGTCAATCCATCTACTGGTTGGTTTTTCAGAGGAAGTCAACGAACCTGGAAAACTTCCACACTCAAACATGGACAAGATGTGAATCTCCAAACAGGCAGAAACACGAGCGTGAGATTAAACCCTGGAGCTGTGAGGAACCTCCTCGAACCACCGCACCAGCACGGTAACTGATCTAAAACACTCATCGAACAAATTCCCAAGGAAATTATTTCAGGTTTCAAAAATCTGCTTCCAGGTTCTACACCCACATCCTGACGGTCTGCCATTGTGTTAAATGTTTCTGAGTAGAGAGAAAACAGTTTTGCAGACGAAGATGTTGAGATGGTGTGAAAGTTTGTGGGTAAACACAGCTGATAAAGAGGTGGAGATCGTTACTGTACCTGAGCAACTTTTCTGTCTGAGGGCGGCGGCTGGCTGTGGAAGGTGGTGACCGCCGTGAGAGCAGAGCTGCTCTTCGCCGTGCCATTGGGGGGATGTGGGGGGCTCACGGCTGGGGCGGTGGTGCTCGTGGAGGTCGTGGTGGAGGTGGAGGTCGTAGTGGAGGTGGCTGGACTTTTCGACTGCTCTGCTTTTGTTTGGGGCTCTTTGTCCATCGCGCCGCACTGTTGGGCCACAAGGAGCTGCAGACAAAAGAGAGAAGTTCATTCAATTTGTTGATTTTACATTTATAGTCAGCTTATTAATGTCTACACAACACGGCTGTTTAACAAACACACACAGGTGCTGATTTGGGCGAAGAGTTTCAGTGTTCACGTGTGTATCGTTGTGACCAGGTGAGAGAATCATTACGAACAGGAGTGTTAATGCAGGGGGCGTCCCAAACTCCAGAGATTCAGATATCGTCTGATTAAAAGGAAACGTTTTAGTAAAAGTCAGTGTCAGTTTGATCCAGAATGAGAAAGACAGTCTACAGGAAATAATAATAATAATAATAATAATAATAATAATAATAATAATAATAATTCTGCTTTTTAGAAAAATATCTCTATTTTGGTGACCTTAAATTCTGTA